>ML369776.1:24672-64222 GCA_005239525.1 Nicotiana knightiana | reverse complement strand
TATTCACACCAATAAACCACATTTTTATCAGGAAAATTAGTTGTTCAATGAAGTGATAAAATTCCCCTTTTAATAAACATGAGAATAGTATTTAAAACCTTTCTGGAGATTTACTTGCCAATTTCGACAGGGTTCCAAACTCTATAGATTTATCCGAAACACAATTATCCAAGGAAGAATCAATTCTCCTTCTAGGTGATTAAGAAAAGTAAACTCTATCCTTCTCAGAGATTTAGATACTAATTGAAAGCATCACATGATATTTTATTGACAAGGTCACAAGTACAACAAGTAAAGCATGCTAGTGGGTCCTAGACTACCCGGACATGGCATAATAGTAGCTACGGACGGACTCCCGTCACCTCGTGCGTACGTAGACCCCGCAAATAATAACATGTATTCATTTAGTTCACCTATGGGTACAATTCCCCCTCACAAAGTTAGAAAGGAGACTTACCTCGCTCCGAAATTCCATAACCGGCTTCCAAGCCCTTCCGACAACTCCAATTGATGCACAATGCCCCAAAACTATTCAAATAACGGGAAAATCAATTAAAAATCACTCTAATACTTGTAACAATTCAAATTATATAAGTTCCCAACTCCGCTCAAAAAGTTGACCAAAATGCCCTCAGGCCCACGTGCCCGCATTCCGAAATTTCTCGAAGATAAATTCTATCCATAGCTTTACTAACTCAATTATATAATTTACTCTAATTTTTATGCTCAAATTCATGGTAAAATTCCAAAATTCCAAAATTCCAAATTCTAGGTCTTCCTCAAAAATCTCATATTTATACTAATTTTCCATGCCTAAATCCATGTAAGATCACATATTTAACTCAAAAATAAGAAGAAATCACTTACCTAGTGTTGCTTGGTGAAAATACCTCCTTGAGCTCTCCAAAATCGTCCAAACCAAATGAAAGAAATGAAAGAAATGGGCCAAAACTCGTGTTTAAAACAATCTGCCCAGGCTTCATCGAGTTGTACATTGCGCTGTGCAGGTTGTACATCCTATTACAATTTTCCCTTGCTGTACACCTTCATTTAAAACGCCTATAGCTTCTTGTAGAAATATCCAAATGACAAACGGTTTGAATATTTAGAAACTAGACTCAAAGATATCTCATTTGATAGGTTGTACACCATATAACTCTTTATATATTCCGAGATATGAGCTTCCAAAGTCGGCTCCATGCATCAGTAAATTCTGTGGAAACTGCTTCACCAGCCATCTTCAATCGATAATGACTTTCTTATCAAATGTCCAAATCATGAATTGTTTACTTTTATAGAAACTAGAATGCAAGGGCTACAACTTTTGTGTTTTGCAAATTTTCAGATTCCTTATAGATTTTGATATATGCGCTACCAAAATTAGCTCTTCGACGCATCAGTTGCTGTCCAAAACAGATTTGCAGCAGAAATTTCAGCAGCTATTTTTGCCCGAAATTCTTTTTGTTAGCCTTCCGAAATCCACCCGAGGTCCTCGGAAGCTTAACCAATTATACATACATGTCCCAAACACATGATAAGAAGTCGCTCGAGTCCTCAAATCACATCAAACAACGTCGAAATCATGAATCGCACTCCAATTCAAGCTTTATGAACTTTAAAATTTCAAACTTCTACATCTGATGCCGAAACCTATCAAATCACGTCCGATTGACCCCAAATTTGGCACACAAGTCATATTCGACATTACGGACGTGCTCCAACTTTCAGAATTAGAATCCGACCCCGATATCAAAAAGTCAAACTCTCAGTCAAACTTCTCAAAAACCTTCAAATTTCTATCTTTAGCCAAATGACTTCAAAATGACCTACGGACATCCGAATTCACTTCCGATTACGCTCCCAACTCTAGAATCACCATACGAAGTTATTCCCAGGTTCGGAATCCCAAACGGACATCAATAACTCTGAAATGCTTTCCAACCCAAATTTATGGAATCCTTCTAAAACACAAACTTCCATAATATACGCCGAAACGCTCCTGGGTCATCCAAAACCCAATCCGGACATACGCTCAAGTCTGAAATCATCGTACGAACCTTCAGTAACCTTCAAATCCCGATTCGGAGGTCATTTAATCAAAACTCCAATCTTAGTCAATTTCTCTAACTTAAGGCTTACGAAATGAGAATTTTCTTTCCAAATTAACTCTAAACTTCCCGAAATTCAATTCAGACCACACCTACAAGTCATAATACCTGAAACGGAGCTGCTCATGACCTCAAACTGCTGAACTACACATTATAGCTCAAAACAACCGGTCGGGTCGTTACACCTAGGTTTTTACTCTAACCTATGGTTTCAACTAATTGTGGTGTTAATATACCTAACAATTCAAGTAATAATCTATGTTCACGGTAGGAATTACTTACCTCACAGTAGCTAGGTCGAATACCGTCCTTGCATGCTCTCAAAATCACCCAAGAATGAAGAAAAATGTTCAAAAATTGCTAAATCCCGTGTTTAAAACGAATTGCACTGCCTACAGGATTTTCGCACCTGCGGTCTCGCATCTGCGAGAAAAATCTCGCACCTACGAAGAAGGGGAAGGCGGCCTAGTTTTGCACCTGTGACTCCGCTTCTGCCGAAAGGGGTCCGCACATGCGGAAATTGGCAACTCCCTCATGAGTCGCACCTGCGAGACTGGGACCAAAGGAGCGGTCTCGGACCTGCGACGTGACCTCCGCAGGTGTGGTCGCACCTGCGACGTGACCTCCGCAGGTGCGGTCGCACCAGATCTGGTGCACCAGCAGCCAGTTTAGGCTGGTTTTGCCTCGCTCGATGCCCGAATGGCATCTAGGCCCACCCGAGACCCCCTCCAAATATACCAACAAGTCCTAAATCATAATACGGACTCGCTCGAGCCTTCGGAATGTCCGAAACAATGCTAAATCTAAAAAGCATACCCCAAAACATATTGGATCAAATTTAATAACTTCAAGTTCTTTGAATTCGCTAACAATACGTCGAACCTGTCTATACTACTCGGAGTGACACCAAATTTTGCAAGCAAGTCATAAATGACATAACGAAACTATTCCCGATCTCGAAATTTTGTTCGGACCTCGATAATACAAAAACACGTTCCAAACCTCAATTTGAACTTAAGGACATCTTTATTTCACCATTTGGCGCCGAAACGCTCCCGGGTCATCCAAAACCCGCTCCGAATACACGCCCAAGTCCGAAATCATCCTACGAACCTACCAGAATCTTCAAATCTCGACTCTGGGGTTGTTTATTGAAAATATTGAATGAAGTCAAACTTAGCCTTTAAGGCCAACCTTAAGGAACTAAGTGTTCCTATACTACTCCAAACTCCCCCAAACCTCGAACTACCCGTCCCCGCAAGTCATAAATCAGTAAAAGCAGCTACAGAGAGTCTCATTTAGGGGCACGGGGTCCTAGAACACAAAACGACCGGTCAGGTCATTACAAAAAAACTAGAAAATTTGTGCTTCGCGATCACGGGAGTTTGGCTACGATCTCATAGGGTAAATGGCTGGGCAACAAATTTATGTTCTGTCCCATTTTCCATTTTTAACGATTTGGAGCTCGGTAAAGGGCGTTTTTTGAGGTATTTTGAAGAGAAAACATTGAAGTAAGTGTTACTTATCCTATATTTGATCATCTTTCATGATTCCATACTTAATTACCTCATGAATCCGTTGATTAATGGAAGAAAAATCAGATTTTTATAAAATCTTCCAAAAAGGTAAAATGAAGATTTCAAAGGCAATCCAATATTGGAATCTGATAATTTTTGTATGGTTAGTCTCATTTCGGAATGGGTAGTTGGATTTTGTGAGTTTCGTCGGGTTCTGAGATGCGGGCCCCACTGCCAACTTTTCGAGCGAAGTTGGAAATTCTTATAAATTGTTAAATTTCAAGCATTGGAGTATATTTTTTGATTAATTTTCACGTTGTTTGACTAGTTTCGGATGGAACGGCAGCAAGTTGGGGCTTTAGAGAAAAATTATTACCGGAAAGTGGGCTTTAAGACGAGGTAAGTGTCTTTTATAGCCTTGTAAGAGGGAATTAGCCCATGGTGAGTTGATTTAATATGTGATTCTATTTGTTAGGGCTACGTACGCACGAGGTGACGAGAGTCTGTACGTAGTTACTAATTAGGCTTATGTACGGGTAGTCTAGGACCCAAATCATGTTATACTTGCGATGTTCACACACTACTTGTTAATTTAATTGCTTAACTCATATTAGAACTTGATAAATGAATTGTAAAAGGTTAAACTTCATTTACTTGAGTTTTGGACGGGTCACTTGACCGTTATTGAGAATTGGTATTTCTTTGGATATTAGCCTCTTAATAAATCTTGAATCGGTTATTTTAATATATTTTTCTCTTCTTGTGGAGTGGGCCGAACGCCTTGGTAGCAGATAGATGCATTTATGATTCGTGTTGTTCGACCCTCAGTAGTGCACATTGTATATATTTGTATGTTGGATCGGGTCGTACGACCTTAGCATAATTCGTGTGTAATAATCATTGGAGTCTAATTATAACTGATATTGTTTCATTGGCTTGAGAGATAAAATTTGTTAAATAATGGAAATATTGGACTTATTAGGATTTTTTTTTATCTTGGCTAGCTTTCAATTGTTCATCTAATTTCTTGGATAATTTGCTCCTAGCCACAGTCTTGCGAGCAAGAGTTTTAAACTTTTCCTTTTTAGCCAGAGGTGTTGTTGAAGGTGCGATGGATAGTATGGGCGTGGGTTCCTTTGGTGGAGATGAAGGGTTTATAGAAGGGTCTGCCATTGTTGAGTTTGGAAGCTTTTAGAAACTAGTTTGTGTGAGATTAGAAGAGGAGAGAAGTTTGAGAGAATTTGGACTGCTTTGAAAGTGTAGGAGTGAAGAAACATATATCTCCAAATCAATATAAAGTGGAGGATTTACTTGAGTAACAACAGATTTTTCAGAAGTCTAATAAAACTGCAAGTCAGTGTGAAAAGACATTTAAGACTATCCCTAGAATCTAGGCACTTAATGTAGTTAGGGCTCTTTTGAATGGAACTGGTTCATTTTTAGCGAATAAGTCCAAAAAGAATTTGGGATTAGATGGGACTCTGCTTTTAATCATGATCCAAATATATTTATTTCAAATTTGCAGAGTGTAGAAAACATACCGAGTGATCTTGATGAACTAGGTTCTTCACTGAGAGTTCTCTTGTGTAAGTCTAAATTTTCCAAGAAAATTGAGAAAATATCATTAGAGATTAATGAGTCGTTTTAGCACATGGCACAAGAGTATACTATTAAAAGTATGAGATTGAGCAAAATATAATCTAATTATATACAAAATTTAAAGATTTTCTAACAAAAAATATATATATATATAGATGTCAGCTAATTATAACTAAGGTGATCTTAATCATCCCTAATTATAACTTGTTCCTTTCAAAGTGATCTCTACTTAGGGATCTTGTAAAGATGTCAGCTATTTGCTTTTTAGTAGCACAAAATTCCACAATGATCAAGCCTTTTTCATAGTTGTCCCTCAAAAATGATGCCTAACATCTATGTGCTTACTTCTCTTGTGATGAACCGGGTTCTATGTCATACTGATTGCACTAGTGTTATTATAAAAGATGGGGATACAACCAACATCAATTCAAAAGTCCATTAATTGTTGTTTGATCCAAAACAATTGATCACAACATGAAGCAACAACAACATACTCAGCTTCAGCAGTAGATAAAGCCATAAAATTTTACTTTTTGTTGGTCCAAGACACAAGACACGAGCCAAAAAAATGTGCCATACCTAAGGTGCTCTTTCTATCCACAAGAAAACCTGTATAATCAGCATCAACAAATCCCACTAGATTGAAATTACTACCTTTTGGATACTATAGACACATATCAATGGTGACTTTTAGATATCTCAAAATCCTCTTGACAGCAGTCAAGTGAGACTCCTTTGGATTCGCCTGAAATCTTTCACAAAGGCCTACACTGAAAACAATGCCAGGTCTGCTAGTAGCGAGATACAACAATGAGCCAATCATTACCCTATATAACTTCTGATCAACAGATGAACCAGGTTCATCTATATCAAACTTTGTAGCTGTTGCAATAGGAGTGTCAATTTTTTTGGAATCTTCCATTTTAAACCTTTTAAGCAGCTCTTTTACATACTTATGCTGATGGATCATAGTTCCATTTGAATTTTGTTTAATTTGTAAGTCTAAATATAAATTAAGCTCACCAATCATGCTCATTTCAAATTCATTCCCCACTAGTTTAGCAAATTCTTTACTTAACTTATCAGTGATTGCTCCAAAGATTATATCATCAACATATATATATGAACTACCAAGAGATCTTACCTTTTTCTTTCAAGAACAATGTATTTTCACCTTTACCTCTCTTGTAGTCATGCTCAAGAAATGTTTTTAATAATCTTTCATACCATGCTCTTGGAGCCTGCTTGAGCCCATAAAGTACCTTGTCAAGCTTGTACACATGATCAGGTCATTCCTTGCTTTCAAACCCCGGAGGTTTCTTTACAAACACTTCTTCTTTTAGATAGCCATTGAGGAAGGCACTCTTGAAATCCATCTGGTGAAGCGTGAATCGCATGTAACCAGCAAAGGCTATGAGGAGTCGTATTGCTTCCGTTCTTGCAACTGGAGCAAATGTTTCATCATAGTCTATGCCCTCCTTTTGGCTATACCTTTGAACCACCAATCTTGCCTTGTTCCTTGTAACTGTTCCATTTTCATCATGTTTGTTTTTGAAGATCCATTTTCTGCCTATTACTAATTTGTCCTTGGGTCTTGGTACCAGATGCCAAACTTGAATCCTTTCAAATTGGTTAAGTTCATCTTGCATTGCATTTACCCAGTCTGGATCCTGCAAAGTCTCAGCAACATTTTTAGGTTTAATAAGAGATAAAAAGGCATCAAAAGCACAAAGATTCTTTAATGAGGATCTGGTTTTGATTTCAGAGGTTGGATCAGTGATTATGTTCTCAATGGGATGAGAACTTTGATACTTGTAAGATTTCACAACCAACCGGTTTGCCCTTGATATTCCTTCCATGTTTTGTTGCTGTGGAACATGTTCATGGACAGGTTCCCTTGAGGTTTGAGAATTATTTCCTCTTTGTTCTATTCCCCATGTCATGTTATCCTGCGTGGAAGAACCTGTTCCATCACCTGTTCCTTCCTCTAGTGCAGCCCAATTACTTACCAACCCTGGGCTGTGGTTTCATTTGAGTTTTTTACCAGCCCAATTGCTTCATCATCATGTTCCTGCCTCTCAGAAAGAATGTTAGTTTCATCAAAAACACATGAAAACTTTCTTCTACACACATAGTTCTTTTGTTATTAAACCTTATAAGCTTTGTTATATGAGGAATATCCCAAGAATACTCCCTCATCACTTCTGGGATCAAACTTATCTAGGGAGTCTTTACCATTATTATGCACAAAGTACTTGTATGAAAATGCCCTAAGATGGGATATGTTTGGTTTTCTCCCTTTAAGTAACTCATAGAGAGTCTTCTCTATAAGAGGTCTAGTCATGCACCTATTTATGATGTAGCATGCAGTATTTACAGCTTCTGCCCAGAAACTATGGGGCAGTTTACTAGAAAGAAACATAGTCCTAGTCATATCTTCAAGTGTCCTATTCTTTCTTTCAACTACTCCATTTTGTTGTGGAGACCTAGGAGCAGAAAAATTATGATCTATGCCAGGCTCATCACAAAATTCAGCAAATTTAGCATTTTCAAATCTAATGCCATGATCAGACCTAATTGATACAAGTTGATTACCTAGTTGTTTCTGAGTTTTTTCTAACAAAAGAAGTAAATATGTCAAATGCTTCATCTTTAGATATTAAAAACAATGTCCAAGTTAACCTAGAGTAATCATCAACAAGCACCATCACGTATCTTCTACCACCTCTGCTTAATGTTCTCATAGGACTACAGAGATCCATATGGACCAGTTCCATCGTCCTGGTGGTGCTTACCACTTTCTTGCATTTAAAAAAGGATCGTACCTGCTCCCCCCTTGCATAAGCCTCAGAAACTTTATCTTCCTTGAACTTGATATTAGGCAACCCTATCACTAGGTCCTTGGAGACTAATTTGTTGAGTTGACTCAGAGTGGCATGTCCAAGCCTCTTGTGCCAAAGGAGGGGATCATTATCAAAAACACTTAAACATGTGCGTTCATTTTCTGAAAGTGTGGACAAATATGCAATATATATATATTATTCACTCTTTTTCCTTGCAAAACAATCTTGTCAGTGGTAAGATTAATAACAAAACATTTGGTAGAGGTGAATGCTACCATGTTACTGTTGATACCCAATTTTTTTCTCATATTTTTAAAATGCATATATACTTTCAAAATAGCAGTTTTGCATCATCATTTAGTTTACAAACCTATACAAGCATTTTTTTATAATTTTTAAAAGATCCAAATTAATTTCTTTCTACATTTTTATTATATGAATATCTAATAATTATCCTTTAAATTATCTTGTGATGACTTAATCATCCAAACTTATTATTTACACCAACATGTACGTTTTATAGTATTTTACTTCATTTTTCTATAATTGCATTTTTAGGCTAATTGCACATTTCTTGCAATAATAGCCTATATTCATGTATAATTATATTATTTATGCCAAAATTTATATTTTTATAATGTTAAATTATTATCTTCAATTATTTTAGTGCAGAAATAATACTTTTTGTTATTTATTAGTTACTTTTATAAATTATTTTGATAAATATTGGGTATTTAAACAACAACCCAATTTTTAAACCAATTTCTGACTAAATGAATGGCCCAAACACTCCAATACCTAGCCCAATTACCCCAGCTCAAAGCCAAACGGCCCATGTCTAATATCCGGTCGCAACCCGCAAATGACCCACCGGTCTAATTTTTTATCTCAGGCGTTGATTTCTCAAGATCAACGACTATCATCCACTTCCCCCTTTTCAATTAACCTAACCTAGAAACCCTACACCATTTCTTAAAGACTGCTGCCCCTATTCTCTCTGTCACTCCTCTCTTCTTCACCAAACCCTAGCCGTCTCCCCCTTAACCCATTTCCTAATTCTACTGATAATTGTATTCGATTACCATGATCTTTCCATATTTTGACCCCTTGTGTTACTGGTTGTTCGTTTGTGGTGTTACCTAAGTGCTTGCCTAAACACGACAAGCAATATCTTCCGAAATCGAACCAAAAGTGGTTCGAATATTTGATTTAAAGCATTATTTCATCTATATACGTTCAATACTACTGTGTGAGTTCGATTTTATTTGGATTCTACTAATTTACACTTTTCCTAAAAAACTAGGATTTACAGATTTTCTCTCTTAAATTGATTTCAAATCGATTTGCATGTTTTTTCCTTCTTTGTTTCTTAAATTAATCTGTTTTCTTACATTCTTCCTCGATTTTGACTGCTATATAAACCTACCCCCCTTTCCCTTTTGGACGGACTTTTTTTAATCGCTGACTAAAACTAAAGATCTTCACTCTGTTGTTCGCTTATTCTCTTGTTCTATTTTGTCTCTTGGCCGGCTGAAGCCAAGGCCACCGAAATTCCTATTTTCTCGACCTTCCTTGGGTGTGAGCATTGCCCTGGATTCCTTGAAGACCTTGGGAACTTGACGCATCTAAGGTTCTGGGTTATACTGCTTTGTTGACGTTCAAAGTGATTCTGTTCTTTTCTTGTTTGTCTACTTGTCAATCAGTAACTGGTGAGTTATTAACCTTTGCAATGTTCATTCTCTTATTTTCCTAATTAGAATATTCATGCCTCTGAAATTGCATAACCTAATATGTTTTCTGGACTATCTCTATGTATAACTCTGCTTATGATATGAACCTCTCTAGCATTCTCTCATGCCTAAATTGTCATTTCTAAAATGTATTTGTGTTTAACTTAAGCAATTCAGACTATTCGAAGTTCGTTTAGCTTAATGTATTGGTACTTTGAGTGTTTACATTGGTTATATGACATCCGTTTGTCTTCTGCCTTGTCCTGGATTTTTATAGTAATTGATTTGTATCTGTGATATACCCCAACCTATGTTAAAACCCTCATTCTAGCTATGATTTGCTCCTATGATCCTTTTTAACACTTAGCATGTCCTAGGATTACAAATTGTGTTCCCTATAACATTTGATTTTGTTTTGCCTTATTGGTATGAGTTATACTATTTAACCGCCTGGTGTTTACCATAATTTGACCCTTAGGTTGGACTTGTTATGTTAATTTTCTGTTGTTTGTCTTATTTGGCATAATCCCTTTGCTTATCAATTTGTAATCCCAGAAGCCATAATTCCCCCTTGCTTCTTACAAATATATCTTGCCCCAATGTGCTAAGTGTGGACTTGCAACATTAACCTGTCTCTTGAGTTTGTGTACCCTCTGTGTTGATATGTTCATTATGTGATCACTTTTGCAATGCCTATTTCTAAAAATGCAAATGCACTTCTTCAAACTCTGCCATTTGACTACTGTTTTCATTCTCATTGGTTGTTTACCTATTTCTGAACCTATAACTCTTTGCCGGCTGAAAGCCAAGGCCACTAAAGCTTTCTCTATTAACCTCCGTAGTGTGAGCACTGCTCGGGGTCCATTTTGAGACCCTTGTGAACTCTGACACACTAGGGCCTGAGGTTCTTTGGCTATTTTCCTTACTACTCAGTTCTCTCCCTCTTTCTGCCTATTGAATGTGCAAATTGATTTGTATAAGTAATTGTTTTCTGGATCCTATGATCAAACCATGGTTGTTGGGTTTGGTTCGAGTTCTCATATGGTTTCTCGGCTAGGTTGAGACCTGTGTGTGCTAAATGGTGGAGAAAGAACTAAGTTGAAGGCCTGGCAGTGTTGGGTATCTTTTGGCCCTGTCTTGGGCCTACTGTTATTTCTTGTACTACTTTGTAATTTTATTCATTATTGGGCCTGTAATAATTTTGTAATAACAATTGAGATAATAGTGAAATTGGGAAATGGGTATATCCTAATACTTGCATGAAAAGGGTAGAAATCATGTTCATAGGATTTATGTGATTTATTTGTTATCCGACCTGTTATATGTGAATCTCTTTGTGCAGTATTAGAAATCATGTTATTAGGGAATCACACGCTCACATAATTAGTATGTTGTCAATGCATGAGCATTCTATCTATTATTGTGTCTACTGCTATGTGTTGCTAGACAACATCCCTATAGGAAATAATTGCTTATGACTGCTCCTTAATCTGTTTGATAGATATCGTGCCTATAGAATTATAACTAATTAATTCACTATTGCAATCTCATCGTCCATCTAGAAAGTATGCCTATAGGAGCTAAATGTGTAAAAATCAATTCCAACAGTCAATTTCTAGAATGCATGCCTATAGGAGCTAATTGTATGAGAATCAGTTTCAATCGCCAAGCTTTATAAATCAGCCTATAGGACATCACTACTCGCTTTTCAAACACTTTTCTATTGTTTATCTAAGCAATTATTAGGAAGCGTAATAATTTGAGCACTTCTAATGATTTTCACTGTTCCTTATTGTACAAATTACTTAGAGAGCATGTAATGACTCGACCGGTCTTTATGAGCTCTGGCGCGTCATTAAACGGTTTGAGGCCATGAGCAACTTCATTTCAAGCGTTATGACTTGTAGGTGTGGTCGGAATTGAATTTCGGGAAGTTTAGAGTCAATTTGGAAAGAAAATTCTCATTTCAGAAGCCTTAAGTTGGAAGAATTGACTAAGACTGGATTTTTGAGTAAACGAACTGAGAATCAGGATTTGAAGGTTCCAGCAGGTTCATATGATGATTTAGGACTTGGTCGTATGTTCGGATCGGGTTTTGGATAACCCGGGAGCGTTTCTGCGTGTATTGTGGAAGTTAGCATTTTAGAAGAAACTTCATAAGTCTGGTTTGAAGTGCATTTCAGTGATATTGATGTCCATTTCGGATTTCGAATCTGGGAAGAGCTTCTTATGGTGATTCTGGAGTTGGGAGCGCGATCGGAAGTGAATTCGGAGGTTCGTAGGTTATTTTGAAGTCATTTGGCTAAAGATAGAAATTTGAAGGTTTTTGAGAAATCTGACCGGAAGTAAAAATTTTGATATTGGGGTCGGAATGTGATTCCGAAAGTTGGAGCAGGTCCGTAATGTTGAATGTGACTTGTGTGCAAAATTTGGGGTCAATCATACATGATTTGATAGGTTTCGGCATCGAATGTAGAAGTTGGAGATTGCAAAGTTCATAAAGGTTGAATTGTGACGTGATCCATTGTTTCGATGTTATTTGATGTGATTTGAGGCCTCGAGAAGGTCTGCATTATGTTTTGGAACAGGTTGGTGTAATTGGACGGGGTCCCGAGGAGCCTCGGGTGGATTCCGGGTGGTTGACAGATCAAATTTGGAGTTGAGAGAAAGCTGAGGATGATATCATCTAGTGTAACTGCACCTGCAAGGTTTTGGCCGCAGGTGCGGCTAAGGTGTCGCAGAAGTGGAAAAGGATGGCTTGGTTGGGGGACGCAGGTGCGAGATTATTTCCGCACCTGCGAAGGCGTAGATGCGAACGAGGGAGGGCAGGTGCAGAGCCGACTGGGAAATGAGGAATCCGCAGGTGCGAGGGTTTGGTCGCACCTGCGGGCTCGCAGGTGCGGGCGTAGTAACCGTATGTGCGGAAGGATTGGGCAGTGAAGTGTTTTAATAGACGGGTTTTGGCCATTTCTTCTCATTTTTCTCTTGTTTGGGCGATTCTTGGAGGGCTTCCAGAGGGGACTTTCATCATCTATGTCAAGCTAAGTTGTTTCTACTCATTCCAAATTAAATACAAGGTTTATACATGGATTTGAACATGAAAAATTGTGGAAAAGTTGGAAATTTTGAAGAAAAACCTAGAGATTGCATTCTTGGATTTTGACCACGAATTTGAGCATAAAATTAGAGTAAATTGTATATTTGGGTTAGTAAGGCTATGGGTAATCATTATCTTCGAATAATTTCGGTATCCGGGCACGTGGGCTCGAGGGTAATTTTGTCAACTTTTCGAGCGGAGTTGTGAATTAATATAAATTAACTTGTTATAAGTATTGGAGTATATTTTCATTGGTTTGCACGTTATTTGGATAGTTTTGGGGTGTTGTGTATCAATTTGAGTCGTCGGAGGGGCTTGGAGGCCGGTTATGAATCTTCGAAGCGAGGTAAGTCTCCTTTCTAACCTTATGAGGGGGAATTGTACCCATAGGTGAACGAATTAAATATGTTCTACTATTTGTGGGGGCTACGTACGTACGAACTGACGAGAGTCTGTGCGTAGCTAATATTATGCTTATGTCCGGGTAGTCTAGGACCCAAAAGCATGTTTTATTTGCCGTACTTGTAACTTTACTGATGAAATCAAAATGTTTTAACCTTATCGAACTTGCAAATGAATTTCAAGAAAAGATTTAAATACTATCCTTGTGACCATTAAAAAGAGAAACTGTCATTTTCTTGAGTAATTGTTTTCCCGGTATAGTCGGGGTGGACTGTTTTCATCCGTATGCTTATGTGTGACTGCTTCGCAATTTATATTCCGCGAGTGGGGTGATTTCTTCAACTAATCTCATGGGAGCGGGCCGTACACCACAGAGGGTTAATAGATGCATCTATGGTTCACGTCGTTCGACCCTTCGGTAGTGCATAGTTTACATTTATGTTGGTTCAGGCCATTCGGCCCTCGGCATTGCTTGCGCATGATATTTACTGCATATTTGCTGTGATTTTTACCTGATTACTGACCTGGAAATTTTAAACTGTCAATTGAAATGACGAGGATTTAAGAACATTAAATGTGAAAGAAGTTGTTATTTCCTGTCGCTACTTGTTAAATTGCCTATGATATCCATCTTTAGTGTCACTCTTGATTTTATTAAATTAACCTCTAGCAAGTGTCAAATTCGACCTCTCGTCACTACCCCATTGAGGTTAGGTGGGATACTTACTGAGTACACATTGTTTTCGTACTCATGCTACACTTTTTGTGCATTCTTATCGCACAGGTACATTCATAGCTAGTGGCCCTGCTTGACGCTGTGATGTGGCTGACTTGGAGACTTAGATGAGCTGCACCATCCGGAGATGACCCGCAGCCGGCACATTCTTCCTCAGATGTATTGTATTTTATTTTAAATTCCTTGTCCAATTTGTATTCCGGACAAGTATTGTAGTACATGTATAATTCCTAGAAAAATTTGCTCATGCACTTGTGACACAGGGTTCTGGAATAATTATGGGATTTATTCACTATTTAAATTTGTTAAGATATTATTGTTTACTCAGTGGAAGTCCGCTAATTATTATTTAAGAAAATGAAAAAGGAATGACTTTGAGAAATTTAAAATAATGATTTAATTTATTTATTAAGTGTTGGCTTGCCTGATAGTGGGGTCCGGCGCCATCACGACCTTAATGGATTTTGGGTCGTGAAAACGTGGTATTAGAGCACTAGGTTCCCTTAGGTTTCACGAGTCATGAGAAAGTCTAGTAGAGTCTTGCGGATCGGTACAGAGACATCTGTACTTATCTTCGAGAGGATACAAGGCTATTAGGAGTACTTCCCTTCTTGATTTCTCATTGTACGATTTGATTCCCTTTAAGGCTTGTGCCTACGTTTCTTCTTACTCAATCTTACGCATCGCGAAACGCTTGCTATAAATCGGGAATTTGAAGAATGGTAATGGTACTACAGATGTGGTGCTTGATGTTTTTCCATGCGCAGTTGGTTAGGGCTATTGTCATCGCTCTGCGGGAGGATATTATGTTGTTTCAGCTCAGTAATTGTGTTTCTGAGAGCTTTGAGACTATGCTAGGTTTGTTATGGTGCTTACTATTGGTTATCTCGCGGTGTTGATATGATGGTAGGATGCTTGCCCATATGTCGGGGCAATGAATGACTTGAAAGGAGGTCTTCTCGGAGCGTGATCTCGAGATTTCAGTATTTTAGTTCTGGCACAGGAAAGGCAATTGAACTATGAATGATCAAATTTGAGTTGAAAGAATAATAAGACTTGGTGTTTTCAAGCGAGGTGGAATTTTCATCCGTGATGTGGTATTGCTGTTTTTGATCGAATAGAATATGTTAAGTTCGCTGGTGTTATAGTTTCTTCGGTTGCATTAGGTCAGAGTGTTGTGAAGTAATGTTGAAGAAGCGGTTGTCAGAGGTCATGGTGTGCAGTGGTTCAGTATTGAATAAGTATTTCTAATAAAGGAGACTCGAGAAAGATGATCTTCGGAAAGGTTTGAAGTTGTGGTGATCTGTTGGTTTAAAGTGCTACAAAGATAGTTATTGGCCTAAGGCAACAGCTGGGCAGCAAGGGATAAGAAAGGACATGTGGGAAGTGTCAGGTGATGGTTAAATTTCTAAAAGGACAGGTGTAAGAAAAGGAGGTCAGGTAGTTGCTTGCAGGAGTGAGTTTAACCAAAGTGGGAGAGTGGCAGCGTAGCATATGAGTTCTGTGGTAAGATAGATACATCTCTTGGGGGGAAGTTTGGAGTGATTTGGGAATTTAAGTGGAAGATGATTGGGTCCACAGACTTAAATTGAAATATTGGCTATTTCGGCGGAAGGTTGGATACAACAAAGAGGAGTTGTTTGGGATGAAGAAAGATGCAATATAGCGGTGAATTGGAAGATATTGTCGCTCATTTAGCTGATGTCCATGATGAGCGGACGGACTGGTAAAGTTGATAAATGAGGACAGACGTAGGAAAGAGTATTGATGTGCAGTACAACGTCGTTGGAATGTGTCAGTTGGTAATTTCCGCATGAGGGTTATCTCCTGTGAGCAGGTTAGCAGTCGTGTGGTTGGCAAGTTTCTGCGAGGAATTCCAGTGGCTGTTCGGTAGGAGACCGAATATGTGAATGATGCTAGAGAATTAGAGTATTCTTGGAATGCTGACAGGAGAATTTAGAAGAAGTTGACGGGTTGGTTGAGCAAGATCATGTCAGCAATGAAGAAAGAATTTTTGTGGGGTTCAGAGTGGCGCAAAGAGTAGCTTCAGGATAAGTGGGAGAGTGCCACCGCTTGCGATTGGATTGCAGGATTATCTTCTCATAGGGTTGCGGATTATCGGCGTATTGGTAAGTTATTACAACTAAGGGGAAAGGAGTAAAGTTGTAATTGCGCATGGGATTTGATAAACGTGTGCAGAAGTTGGCCCTATTGGACCAGGGTTAGGCTTTAGAAGATTCAGAATTTATGCTTCACACATAGGCGGGTTATAAGGGTAGTGACTCAGTCACATGCCTCATTGAAAGGGTGTTCATATGCTAGAAGAGCCTTGGAGTAGATTGTATTCGGGCCAAGTCAGAGGGGGTGACTCCAATAGTGGTCCTAATGAATTTGAAAGTTAAGTATGCGGTGCTTAAAGGTTTCATGTCCGTAGTATGGCTAAGGATCGGGCCTTGCAACATATTGTGATAGGAGGTCCGGAATATTCCATGATGTTTTCGGCTTGCATTATGGTATTGGAGGAATGAGAGAAATAGACCCCGAACTTGTAGGAAGATTTCCAAGATGGGTATATCAGTCGAAGATGTGCATGCGCGAGCATGGAGGGCATGAGACGGTTCATGGTTTGGAGATAATGTGGTCTCGTGATATAAGGTCGCTCAAGGGGGGGGGGGGCAGATTTGAGTTCACAATGTTTGGGTGACACTATTGTTATTTCTAAGTCAAGTAAAGGATAAATTGGAAAAAAAATAGATTAGTTATCCATGGTTGAAATGGCACATTTACGGCAGTGATCAGTTCCTTTGGCTTGATTAAGTTATGCATGTGATTTGTGACGGTATGTGCGAAACTTGTCGGTCGCCGTGATAGATTTTATTTGGAAGCATTGAAGCACTATGGCCTGTCATGGGTGGGCGGATCCCGAAAGGGTTATGGTGGTATAGACTACTACTTAAGGATTTGCATGAATTGTGATTGTGGGAATTCACTTGTGTGTTGTGGTGGTTCTCTTGAATTAAGGTAAGTAAAAGGTTTCTATATGATGAAGTGTTCACCGTATTAGTGGTTCAGAAGTTATGATGGAATTCTTGCGCTATCTCGTATTGGCTTGTCAGGTGCAGTAAGCAGTATGTAACTTGAAGTAAGGATCGAGGTTGCGGTTCGGTGTTGACAAAGATGTCATGAGCCCAGTTGAGCAAGAAAAAGGGATTTGAATGTTTAGAGTAAGCTAGTGTCATCTTCAGTGTCACCTGAGATCGGTGTTTGGTGAAAGAGGCTTTGCACCCTAGTTATGGGTTCTTGATTTGTTTTACAGCGTTAGTGTGGCTAGTGGTGGATGTGCAGAATTGCTACCTTGTGTGGAAGGTCGTGGGAGCGTGACCACGGTAGGATCGTATGAGTGTGACATGCAGTCACTTTACGGATTGGAGATTTGGACTGAGTATAAAGAAGTGTAATATTGCTTATTTGAGAATTTATGCCTGGAAGGCGTTCAGTTCATTTGGTTGTGGATTGTGGGGTGTTTGCCCCAGCTATGATGGTTGTTCTTGCGTATTATGAGAGGAAGTGGGTGAATATGGACCCAGCTAAGGCTATCAGCCTAGTGCAGTGCGAGCAGAATCGGCTTGAGGGTGAATGGATTCAAATATGAATATGGGCTCTATATGAGTCAGGCGTGTTCATTTTAGTATAGCGATTTTCATGGAAAGGAATTATAACATCTGATGTTGTTCCGTCTTCGTTCATTTCATGTAATATTCTGTTGTGCCGTGTGAGTTTGGAAACAACTTGATAATTCCTTATGTGTTGAGATTTCCGCGTAGTGATGATGTTATGTGAGAAGGATGGCTCTTGAGATTCAGATTGCACCTCAGTCGTGCTTGAGTTTTTGTAGCGTATGGCTCTATCAGTATCCCAGGATGATATTATACACTTAGTGTGCTTGTGACCGGTATTCGATATTTTGTGGTAAAGAGCAATTTAGCTCGGTATGTATCTCCTTATGTAAATTTCATGTGTGGATCGGGTGGCACGCCGCCACGGGTATGTTATTTGGATTGGGTTGCACACCGAAACAATGTGATGTTGAGTAAGGTTCCCTATATCTATTTCTTGTGTTTTGCTTCCTGCTTTTCGGAGGAAGGTTCATATTAATTGCGTGACTTGAGTAGTTCCTTTCTTAATTCATTTCATTATGTATTGTCTTCGAGTTGTGGCCTATTGGCACGTTATGGCATCATGTGAGACTATTGGTCATGTCTGGGGTGATTTGTTGCCTGAGCAGTTCGTACTGGGGTGAAACGAGACTATTGGATCAACGATCAGTGCGATAAGATTATGTGAAGTCTCTAAAAGGACAAATACCATTATTTGGTTAGTAATGAGGTGATTATTCTAGGCAAGAGGAGAGATTCAATTCTTGGTTAACTCTGCAGTTGGTTGTGAATTTCTATACATCTCCTCATTTGTGGTGGTATCGTAAGCGTTATGGAAGGACTTATATATATGTGTCATGAGGTGCATCGAGAGCATCAGATTCGTGAAATTTTGGCTATTAAGGTTCAGGGAATGTTATTGTGGTTAGATGATGAATTATACGGTGCATGGTGCTAATTCAGCAAAGGTATGCAATCATGTTATGGTACATCTTGTGGTAGTTGATACGGTGTTCATATATTGGAAACATGCCTAGAAAAGGATTTCGGATGTTGAAGACCTGGTTCTAAGGCCCATTGCCTAAATGAAAGAGGATATCTTCGGATTTGACCGAGCTAATGTACTCAATTGAGTGGTGGTAGCACGAGTAGGTGCACGAGATGTTTAACAGTGGTTTCAGACAACCCCGGAGCAGTTCTTAGCACGTTCGAGGACGAACGTATGTTTAAGTGGGAGAGAATGTAACGACTCGATCGGTCGTTTTGAGCTCTGGCGCTTTGTTCAGCGGTTTGAGGCTATGATTAGCTTCATTTCAGGTTTTATGACTTGTAGGTGTGGTCAGAATTGAATTTTAGGAAGTTTAGAGTCAATTTGGAAAGAAAATTCTCATTTCAGAAGCCTTAAGTTGGAAGAATCGACTAAGACTGGATTTTTGAGTAAACGACCTAAGAATCAGGATTTGAAGGTTCCAGCAGGTTTGTATGATGAATTCGGACTTGGGCGTATATTCGGATCGTGTTTTGGATAACCCGGGAGCGTTTCTGCGTGTATTGTGGAAGTTAGCATTTTAGAAGAAACTTCACAAGTCTGGGTTGAAGTGCATTTAAGTGATATTGATGTCCGTTTGGGATTTCGAGTCTGGGAATAGCTTTGTATGGTGATTCTGGAGTTGGGAGCGCGATCGGAAGTGAATTTGGAGGTCCGTAGGTTATTTTGAAGTCGTTTGGCTAAAGATAGAAATTTGAAGATTTTTGAGAAATCCGACCAGAGGTGGAAATTTTGATATCGGGGTTGGAATGCGATTCTGAAAGTTGGAGCAGGCCCATAATGTTGAATGTGACTTGTTTGCAAAATTTGGGGTCAATCGGAGATGATTTGATAGTTTTCGGCATCAAATGTAGAAGTTGGAGATTTCAAAGTTCATAAAGGTTGAATTGTGATGCGATCCATTGTTTCGATGTTATTTGATGTGATTTGAGGCCTAGACAGGTCTTCATTATGTTTTGAAATAGGTTGATGTAATTGGACGGGGTCCCGGGGGGCCTCGGGTGGATTCCGGGTGGTTGACAGATCAAATTTGGAGTTGAGAGAAAGCTGAGGTTGCGGTCATCTAATGTGACCCCACCTGCGAGGTTTTTGCCGCAGGTGCGGCTAAGGTGTCGCAGAAGCGGAAAAGGATGGCTTGGCTGGGGGCCGCTGGTGCGAGGTTATTTCCGCACCTGCGAAGGCGTAGATGCGAACGAGGGAGGGCAGGTGCGGAGCCGACTGGGGAAGGAGGAATCGCAAGTGCGAGGGTTTGGTCGCACCTTCGGGCTCGCAGGTGTGGGCGTAGTAACCGTAGGTGCGGAAGGATTGGAGGTAGTGAAGTGTTTTAATAGACGGGTTTTGGCCATTTCTTCTCATTTTTCTCTTGTTTGGGCAATTCTTGGAGGGCTTCCAGAGGGGATTTTCATCATCTATGTCAAGGTAAGTTGTTTCTACTCATTCCAAGTTAAAAACAAGGTTTATACTTGGATTTGAACATGAAAATTTGTGGAAAAGTTGGAAATTTTGAAGAAAAACCTAGAAATTGCATTCTTGGATTTGGACCACGAATTTGAGCATGAAATTAGAGTAAATTGTATTTTTAAGTTAGTAAGGCTATAAGTAATCATTATCTTCGAAAAATTTCGGAATCTGGGCATGTGGGCTCGAGGGTAATTTTGTCAACTTTTCGAGCAGAGTTGTGAATTTATATAAATTAAATTGTAATAAGTATTGGAGTTTATTTTCATTGGTATGTATTTGGATAGTTTTGGGGCGTTGTGTTATATAAATTAAATTGTAATAAGTTTTGGAGTATATTTTCATTGGTATGCCCGTTATTTGGATAGTTTTGGGGCGTTGTGCATCAATTTGAGTCGTCGCAGGGGCTTGGAGGCAGGTTATGAATCTTCGGAGCGAGGTAAGTCTCCTTTCTAACCTTGTGAGGGGGAATTGTCCCCATATGTGAAAAAATTAAATATATGCTACTATTTGTGGGGGATATGTACGTACGAAGTGACGAGAGTCCGTGCGTAGATACTATTATGCTTATGTCCGAGTAGTCTAGGACCCAAAAGCATGTTTTATTTGCCGTACTTGTAACTTTACTGATGAAACCAAAATATTTTAACCTTATCAAACTTGCAAATGAATTTCGAGAAAAGATTTAAATACTATCCTTGTGACCATTAAAAAGAGAAATTGTCATTTTCTTGAGTAATTATTTTCCCGATATAGTCGGGGTGGACTGTTTGCATGTGTATGCTTATGTGTGACCGCTTTGAAATTTATATTCTACGAGCGGGGTGATTTCTTCCACTACTCTCATGGGAGCGGGCCGTACGCCAAGCAGGTTAATAGATGCATCTATGGTTCGCGCCGTTCGACCCTTCGGCAGTGCACAATTTACATTTATGTTGGTTCGGGCTGTTCGACCCTCAACATTGCTTACGCATGATATTTACTGCATATTTGCTGTGATTTTTACCTGATTATTGGCCTGGAAATTTTAAATTGTCAACTGAAATGACTAGGATTTAAGAATATTAAATGTGAAAGAAGTTGCTATTTCTTGTCGCTACTTGTTAAATTGCCTATAATATCCATGTTTAGTATCACACTTGATTTCATTAAATTGACCTCTAGTAAGTGTCAAATTCGACCTCTCGTCACCACCTCTTCGAGGTTAGGCGGGATACTTACTGAGTACATGTTGTTTTCGTAATCATGATACACTTGCGGTGCATTCTTATTGCACAGGTACATTCATAGCTAGTGGCCCTGCTTGACGCAGTGATGTGGTTGACTTGGAGACCTAGACGAGCTGCACCATCCGGAGACAACCCGCAACTGACAGAGTCTTCCTCATGTGTATTGTATTTTATTTTAAATTCTTGTCCAATTTGTATTCCGGACAAGTATTGTAGTACATGTATAATTCCTAGAAAAATTTGCTCATGCACTTGTGACACCGGGTTTTGGGATAATTATGGGATTTATTCACTATTTAAATTTGTTAATATATTATTGTTTACCCAGTGGAAGTCCGCTAAATATTATTTAAGAAAATAAAAAACTAATGGCTTCGAGAAATTTAAAATAAGGATTTACTTTATTTATTAAGTGTTGGTTTGCCTGACAGTGAGGTCGGGCACCATCACGACCTTAATGGATTTTGGGTCGTGACAGAGCATGCCTATAGATTTGTCAACTGATAATATCTCATAAGCGACCTAGTAGCGTCTGGCACTTACCAATTGGTAATTTAGAAATTATAGGTCTAAAAATGGCTTGCGCATTTGAATCAGATCATCCAGAAACTATGCCTATAGAGTTTACCAACTGCAATCCCTTCAATTCTGAAAATTGGCTAATATGTAAAAATTTATTTGCGTGCATTTATTTGCCTAACTGCAGAGGCTAGTGTGAGCCTTTAATTGGATTTAATTGCAGTCCTATTTGTTTTGAATTGTCCCCTAGTTTTAACATTTTTGAGCATCCTAAGTCAAGTCTAGAACCACCCAAAAATGGAGGTCCAAATGCCTTCTGGACCATAGGTATGGGAAGGGTAATGCACGCATAAGGCACAATTTAGAATCAACTAGTACACTTTAGGTAATAACTTAAAGATAGTAATCGGGTAGCAGGAGATGATAGTCTATGCCCGCTGAATAATACGAGTAACACCCCATCTTGAGGGAGTTACGAAGCATTATTTATGTTGCACGGGGTGA
This sequence comes from Nicotiana knightiana, assembly GCA_005239525.1. Taxonomy (NCBI): domain Eukaryota; kingdom Viridiplantae; phylum Streptophyta; class Magnoliopsida; order Solanales; family Solanaceae; genus Nicotiana; species Nicotiana knightiana. The sequence goes on along the minus strand of ML369776.1, from coordinate 41,776 downwards.
TCCTTTAGGCTAAAAAACTTAGGACCCCCATCTTATCTTTGAATCAAGTGTTTGTATTTTTCAAAGTTTTTTGATAATAAAACTTCCCAAACTTCTTGTTTCTCTCTATCTTTGTTTGTCTGAATAATTCATATAATTCTAGTTTGGTCGGGACCCACAGAGCTGGACCTCGAAGAGTGCCTAGCACCTTCTCTTCGAGGTAATTTCGAGCCCTTACCCGATCTTTGGTGATGCAAACTAGTCAAACTCGAGTCATATGCAAATAGGTGCCCTAACGCATCTTAAAATTGTTAGGTGGCGACACTCCTCTTTTAGTACCTCCTTAAAAGAGTTGTCATGCGCCAAAACCCGATTTCACAAGAAAAAGGGGCGCGATAGTTATCTCTATTACACAATTGTGATACACTAGTTAGATTGTATTTTAGCACATTTATTAAGTAGACATTCTCAATAGAGTAAGAATCAGTCTTACCTACCTGTCCAAACCCAATGATCTCACCTTTGTTCCCATTAACAAAGGAGACATTACCACTTTTGAGTTCCTTAAGTGAAAGGAACTTGTTCTTGTTTCCTGTTATATGCCTTGAGCCACTATCCATGTACCATATTTGGCTTCTCCCCTTCACTTGGACCTGCAAAAGGAAATCAGGGGTTAGTCTTAGTAACCCGAACTAGTTTGGGTCCCTTTCTGTTGGCAAAAGGATGAATTAATATCTTTTTAGCCCAACTTGGTAGCCTATTCTTCCCTTGAACAAATTCTTTGTTCTTTTGACTTGCCTTTTCTTTTGCAGTACATTCACTTTTATAGCGACCTGCTTTACCACAGTGAGTGCAATCTTGTTCTTAGGGAGTGTAAGGTACTTGCTTTTGGGATCCCATTTAGGTGGAAGATTCCCAAAGCCAAGCCCTCTTATATTGCTACTATGATGTTCCTATATCCATGAAAGTGCATCGGAGGACCTGTTCCATTTATATGTTCTATCTAACTAATGCTTAACCTTAGTCAAGTCCTCATTCAGGATTCTTACCTGCTCATCCTTCTTATACAACTCATCTTTTAGTTTACCTACGTTTTCTTCTAGAGTAAGTTGTGTGCAATCAGTTGTGTTCTTAACTGTTCTTAATTTCAATATTAGATTTTTAGATCTAAGTTCTAGGACATTTGACTCAAGTGCATAAATCTGGTTCTTTAAAGTAGTATTTTCACTTACAATTTCACTAACCCTAAGTTCCAGATTTTAACCCTTTGCTTTAAAAATGACACATTCCTTAGACAGTTGTTCCTTTTCATTGTTTACATCCTCAGATTTATCAATTAAATCTAGAAGTAACTCAGGTATCCTTTCTTTAGACAAACATTTAATCTTGTCTTTGAGATGAATTACACATACCTCAGTTTCCTCGTAATATTCTCCAATGGCCATAAGTGCTTGTTCATCTCCATCTTCATCATCTGAACTTTTATCTGAGCTTTCTCCCCAAGCAACACAACCTTTGTTGATCCTTTGTTCTTCTTGGGTTGAACCTGTTCCTTCTTCATGTTTGTTCTTTCAGCTCTTTCCATCTTCCATTCAATTTCCCATTGAGGGTAGTTCTTAATGTGGTGATCATTCTTACCACACTTGTAGCATCCCTTATTGATTTGCTTTTCAGGAACCTTTGGCTTGCTGTAGCTCCCACTTAGTATTAGGCATAGTGAGAGAGAATGCGAGATAGTGAGATTAAGTACTCTTAGACTGTGAATACATGAGCTCATCATCGAGATGCATTGCATTTGTCATGCGTACTTGAGATACATGCATAGAGATGCATTTCCTTCTGCTACCCAGTTTTTGGGACATTTATGATTTTACCTGTATCTTGACATGTAGGCATAGAAACGTACTTTCCTCATGCTATCTGAAAATGAAACATCTTACTTATTGTTGAACGGATTTTTGGGTAAAATCACATTTTTCAAACTCACCCATATTTTGGCATTTTCGGTAAATGATTTGGATTTCCACTGAGATACTTGAAAAGCATGACTATTTTCTGGAACTGTGAACGAGTTGGGCATTTTATTTCTGAGATACCTCTTTTATTACTTGTATTATGTTGTTATGAACTGTTGTGGAATATTGGCATTAGACCTGACCTTGTGTTAGCTCGTCACTACTTTCAACCTAAGGTTAGGTATGTTACTTACTGAGTACATGGGATCGATTGTACTCATACTACACTTCTGCACCTTGCGCGTAGATGTTGGCTGTTGATGTTGCCGTGATCGATGGGAGCTGGATTGATGATGTACCTCCGTCCCGGTTGTAGCTGCCTCTTTTTCGTGGTAGCCTTAAATCTATAAAACTCTATTTATGTACTTTTCAAACAGACTATGTAATTATTTCATTTCAGCTTTGTAAACTCTATTCTTAGAAGCTCGTGATTTGTACTACCAGCCCTTGGGAGATTTAAAGTTTTAGTAAATTACTTTTGTTTAATTGTCTTGTCAATATTACTGGAATTAGATAGTTATTAGTTGGCTTACCTATTGAGATTGGGTTAGGTGCCATCATGAATTGTGGATTTGGGGTCGTGACACGCACAGACAACTCACGTGCTACAATATCATATTAGAATTTGCATGGACAACTCACGTGCTACAGTATAAATATCTGGATCCGCACGGACAACTCACTTGCTATGGTATAAATACCTCACAAACAGGCCCTTGGCCTCACTCAGTCATCAACCTCTCTAGTCTCACGGGCTCTCAGTAATCAAGGAAAATCAGCCGAAAATAGAAATGATATAATGTATCAACAAGGAATAACAGAGACTGAGGTATAATATGCAAGTAGGACTATGACTAAGTACAAGTAGCAATAAGCAAGAAGATTCAAGAGGTATCACAAACTCCATGGGTCCCTACGGCACCAACACATAGCTTAAGCATGATTTCTAGCATGATTTACAGTCAAATTTCTATAACACATGGAGAGCATGACAACAAGTTATTCAACTTTACAATTATACGGAATGGACCAAGTCACAATTCCCATGGAGCACGCCTACACGCCCGTCACCTAGCATGCGCATCACCTCTAAAACAATCACATAACACATAATTCGGGGTTTTATACCATCAGAACCAGATTTAAATCTGTTACTTACCTCAATCCGGGCAAAATTCTACTCAAATATGCATTTGCCTCGCCAATCGGCCTCCAAACACTCTGAATCTAGCCACAAGCAGTACAACGCAGGCTAAAGGAAACAATTCCACTAGAAAAATATGAAATTATAACCAACATCCGAAAGTGGCCAAAAATCGGTCCTTGGGGCCACGTCTCCAAATCCAACAAAAGTCACAAAACCCGAAATTCTATTCACGCACGAGTCTAGTCATACCAATTTCATCAAAATCCGACACCAAATGACCATTCAAATCCCCAAAATTAACTCTCCACATCCCTAGCCTTAAACCCTCAAATTTCACCTCAAAAATACACCAACTATGTGGGAAAACATAATTATTGAATAGGAACTTACCTCAAGAATCACCTTGGAAATCCTCTCAAAATCTCCAAAACCGAGCTCAGAAATGTTAAAAATGTGAAAAAAACCCGGAACCCTCATTTTTTAATCTTTATATACTGCCCAGTGATGCCTTCATCGCGAGCGCGGCCTTCCTCTCGTGCTCGCATGGACCATTCTGACTGCCCCTCAAATTAACCCTTCATGAACACGACCGTAGCCTCGCGAATACAAAGCTTGCCTACCCCACTCTTCGCGAACGCGACCACTGCCCTGCGAATGCGTAAACCAAAAGCTTGGGGTCCCCAGTTGCCTCAACACCTCTTCGCGAACGCGTCACCATTCTCGCGTTCGCGATTCACTCTCAGTCCAAACCTTCGCGTTCGCGCCCTTTTCTTCACGAATGCGAAGAACAAAACTTCCTCCACCAACAGATCCCCTTCGCGAACGCGTAAGAGGAAACAAGAAAATTCACACCAGCAATCTTCTGCCACCAAGCTAAGTCCAAAAATGATTTGTTAACCATCTGATACTCACCCTCCCCCCCCCCCCCCCCCCCGAGACCTCAACCAAACATACTATCGAGTCCCAAAACAACATACGAACTTAGTCGAATCCTCAAGTCACCTCAAACAACATCAAACACAAATTGCACATGTATTCAAGCCTAATAAACTTTGAAAATTTCAAATTATACAAACGACGCCGAAACCTATTAAATCACGTCCGGTTGACCTCAAATTTTGCACACAAGTCACAAATTACACCACGAACCTTCTCCAACTTCTGAAAATTCAATCCGACCCTGATATCAAAAAGTCCACTCCCAGTCAAACTTTCTAAAATTCCAACTTTCGCCATTTCAATCCTAATTCTACTACGGACCTCCAAATCATAATCGAGACACGCTCCTAAGTCCAAAATCACCCAACAAAGCTAACGAAATTATCAAAATTCAAATCCACATTAGTCAACATCCGATCAACGTTTCCAACTTAAGCTTTCCATTATGAGACTAAGGGTCTCAATTAACTCTGAAATCTCTCCAGACATGAACCAACCTACCCGGTAAGTCACATAACAGTTTGTAGAGAATAAAAGGAGCAGAAAATGGGGGATCGGGGCTACAACTCTCGAGACGACCGGCCGAATCGTTGCACTTGCACCCAATTGCCAACCCAATAAATGAACTTAGATGTTTTCCATTTGAAAACTTATACTTTACGGAATGAAACACCTCCAGTTGCGTGCGTTCCTCAATCGCTATGACATAGTTGACACGTCATATTCTTAGCCTATTATTGCGTGACAAGTGTAATTTATAGGTCCCAGTTGTTTTTCACCAATTTATTAAAATTTTAAAATAAATCTTTTTCTTTCTCTTCTTCTACACCACGGCAGCCCTAGCATCACCTTATGTTTCATCCTCCATAGACATCATACTCATCTACTCTAAAATCCCCCAAATCAACTATGAACTCCATCCTTCTCCACTCTAAAACTTCCAAATCAATTAAAAAATACTAGTTTCCTAATGTTTTAACTTTTTTTTCTTTCTATTCCTATTCGCTACACCTGCTAGGATCGTGGGGGCGGGAGGAATAAGGGCATTGCATGAGATGATACATGGCAATTCTGATAGAATTCAACTCTCAAAACCCAAACATCAAAATCTGCAACTAAGAGAAGCACTATCAATTCGCCCCAGAAAAATCCACCAGTGACCTCATCAAAAACTACCTTTGATAATAATCACATTTTCATCTTTAACCACTAAGACCAATAAAAATCACAATCCCTGCAAAATTAAAAAGTTGCACAAAATTTTCGTCATAAGAAAAAGGAAATTAATCATGAAAATGAAGAAGATGAGAAATTAAAGGGGAATCAAGAGATGTGGAGGGAACGACAGTAATGGGGGAGAGGAACAGAAGGAACAAAAAAGGGAGGAAATTAGTGAAAGTGACTGATTTTACATTTCCTTTGTTTCTTTATTGTTTATAGTTTTAGTATTTTTTTTAAAATGAAACTAGCATAGTCACGCGCCTTACACGCGTGATTTGCACGTAGCTCGGCCAAATCAACTATGACATCGCCACATAAGCATGGTCAATAGTCAAAAGTGGTTTATTAATGTGAAAATGATTAAGTTGAAGTGTTCAATGGGAATCTTTTAAGTTCATTTACCGGGTTGGCAACTGAGTCCAAGTTTAGGTGGCTCAGAGGCTATTTTACCTTAATATAACTTCAATGGTGGCCCCAAAAATAAGTATATATGAAAATGCCTCACTGCCATCCCATGATATATAGTCAATACCCTTTTCGGCCCAAAGCAATGATCCATGTATTGAATCAGCGATATTTACTGTAGCAAACACCAATTTGGCATTTTCTAGATTTTCGCAAATGTACGTAAGTCTTCAAATGCTAAAAAATGCTAGCTATCAGGATGACAACACCAGCAATGGTTGCTACACATAAAAAGAACCAACTGCAAAAGTTTTCTATAGAAGACAGCTCTATGGGCTAACAAACTAAAAGTATATATGGCTGTTAAACCAGCCTTTTCAATCCAGGTATGAATTTCTTCCTGCCTTCTTACCTAATTAATCCGCTTAAATAAAAGCAGGCCTTCTTTCTTGCCCTTTCGACCAAGCATTTTAGAATTTCCTTAAATCCAACTTCAACCTCACGTATATTTGTCGGGGAAAAGAGAACTCAGATTAATTATACGTTGAAGTATTTTCCTTGTGAAGGTTGGGCACCGTATACAATCGTGGAAAAATATTACTTTAGTTTGTATATGAAATTATTGACACATGGTCCAAGGTTGCAAGAGCTATATATGGCTGTGTAAATACATCTATAGGCATAGAAAATTTATTGAATTTTAATTCAATAAATAATATGGACTATATTTTAAATATATTAGTCCAAATAAATATTATGAGTTAATATAATTTGATTAATTATATATGTCTAATATAATTAGGCTAGCCCATTTAATTGGACTACAAATTATGAGCCCGCTTCATTAGGCCCAAAATATCATCTTCATAGAGGCCGAGTTTGGTGTCACATATGAAATGACGTGGCACGCTCGGTCAAATGGAAGAGCCAACACGATCATGCTACGTGTCAAAATGACAAGGCATGCCAAGTCACATTAAAAGGGCAATGAAATCGCGCCAAGTGTGCAAGTGACATGTTCTGGCCAATCAAATGCGGCCTTGTAACACTTCTATTTGATTGGTCAGAAAGAATTTTTTCTTATCATAACTCTTCCCTCCCACAACTATAAATAGGGGAACCCAGAAAAGACACCAAAAGTTATAACAAGAAGCAAGAGAGAGCTCGTGGATCAAACGCCGCAAATTTATCTATAAGTTTCATGCTTTAAGCAATTAAGTTCATGCTCAAGAACGAAGAAAAAATTAAGACTCAAGGAGTACGAGTTCAAATTAAAGTTTGTACTAGTTGAATTCAAGATCATCGTTCGTGGCAACAACTACATATTCAAGATCAAGCTCAAAGGCCTTGAATTTATTTACTTTTGAAAAGAAGAATAAGAGGATTCATAGATATTATACACTCAAATTATTTGAAATCAAATACCATGATTGTTGCAATATTATTTTGGTCTTGATTATATTTTCTCGACGCAATTTATTGTCTACAAATTTTAGCACGCCTAGTGGGACCAAATCTGCCATTCATCTCTTCTCTCACGGTGAAAAGAATGTGGTGTCTTATTTGTTGGTAGTTCAAGCCTCGTCTACGACGATCTTGTAAATCTACGCCTAAGCAATCCTTGAAGTAGGGGGCATTTGTAAACATCAAAATCTTATCGGATCAAATTCATATGAAATTTGAGCAAATTCTAAATTTAAGATACTACAAATAAAGTTCATCGAGGTTTTCTTGGAGGCTACTCTATCTGAAACTCTAACTTGGAGGCTACTATACCTGAAACCCTACATTGGAGGGTACTCTACCCAAAACCCTAGCTACATGTATAAAAATGGACCATATATTCCTTTTGAAAACATCTCGAAATTCCATAAAAATTCATGGAATATTCACAAAAAGATCAAAGGCATCAAATATTGTCTTTCTCAAAGCCGCCGAAGTGATCAACATATGTTCTTTCTTTTAAGGGAGATAAAATACATCCTAAGGAACTTTGCATCCTCCTACGTTTGAGAAATACACTGGTTAAGCCCTCGAATTGTGAAGAACGATCTAGAAAGATGAATCAAGGGAACAAATAGTCCTGTACTCACATTATTTTATCAATAAAATTATATTTCTTCATATTTGTATCTTTTACAATTTATTTTGTATCACAAATAATTGTTGCAAACAACATCATTCGGGCTTTTGTTGATAGGTTGCATCAGATTGAACAAATTTCACATAGCTCTGCACTATTTCCAAGAGATACAGGGGTGGCGGGTATCCAAATTGAAGAATTAACCCAAATAGCCGTCCATCTAATTGCGTAAACTAAAAATAGACATCAAATGTATAATATCTGCAAAATTTATGTATTAAATATGTATAATTATATATATTTAATGTATAATCTATGTATACAGCTAGAAAAAGTAAACAATAAATATGGCTGGCTATTTGCGTGAAGATCCCTATCAAATTTGCATTAACATAATAGATTAACTGTTCAATATAGTTGGAGAAGGAAAATATAGTGTATGCTCTAATGATGCCTGCCAGACTAGAAACTCAGAGCTTGCAGAAAAAATTAATTAGGTCAAGATATAAATAGAAAATGCATAATTACATGGACCTTGTCAAAATGATTCTGAACATCTATACTGGTAAGTATTTTTTGATGAACTAATTAAACAATTTCTTGAAATGGGGATGGAAATCTAACCATCACCTAATATAATCCGTGTCATACTGAAGTAATGATCTACTTCACTTAGTTTCTAGCAAAACTAGACGAGGAAAGGCCCGTACACGGGCCTAATATTATAGTCTTAAAATTATTGTTTGTTGAGGTTCAATTAATTTTTTGATAAATAAATTGATCCTTGTTATATCCATTTAATCACGGATAGAAAATGATATTGGGGATCACTATTTATAATTAGTTTATTTTAATAATTTACTTAAAATTAAATTATAAATTGTAATCCGTTTAAATTGCTCCAATTAACATAAAAAGACTACGTGGCATAATACTCATTTTTACATCCATATCCAACATAAACGTCAAATTGAAAATTTAATTTCAATGGTATTATTTTCCTATTTGAATATTTTACAAAAGAATACATTAAAGTTACAAGTGTCATCTATATTAATAAATTTTCTAGAATAAGAAGCTTATTAATCTATCTGTAAACTATTCTTGAATACATTCAAATTGGTTTCACAAGAGTTTCAACAGTGGGAACAATCAGCTACTTGATGAAAGTTAACACGAACAACATCATTCTTTAAAATACGATAAAAGATGAAAAAATAAAGAGAACTTTCAAGGAGACTCGCACCTCTAAAGAGGTAATTTACTACTTCAAACAAAGAGAACCAAAGACACTAAACAAATATTAACATGATATAAATTATAGTAATTCAATATAGTAGTTCAAGTATTTTATTATAACTCGTTTAAAATGATGTTAACTGGTGATAAAATATAAAACATATGATAGAAGTCTACATAAATTATTATAGGGATTATAATTTTTTTCTTAATTAAAGCGATAAGAGAAATGTTTTTATTTTTCTATAGATTTATCATATGTTAATTTTCATAATGAAACAATATAAAAATTATAAAAAATAATGTTTAGGATAATTTATTGATAGTTGAAAACTTTTCAGGGAAAAATGAGTTCAAACCATGTAAATTAAATTTTCACATCAATTAAGCATATAAAAGATAGCCCCCTACTACAGTATGAACAAATCCATCACTTAAATTAACTTTTGAGATTTAATAAACTATACTTTTTAAAATTACTTCTGAATATGAATTTTTCTAGTTTGAAATCGCCTTCAAATAGTGTGGATAGATGAAAATCTTTTAATTTTAATTTTTAAATTACTTTAAAACAGTATGGGTAAATACGAAAATCTTGTAAATATTTACCAATATCTCCTTTTGTTGCACTGTTATTTAAAAAATTAAGTTTACTTTCTCTGTAAAAACTTCTAGTTGACAAAATCAAAATTAATAATTTTACCAAATGAGAAAAAAGAACGTTTCAAATGATTATTTGCATGCAATACTCTTCATAAAAATAGTCTAATCAACATGGAGTAACATTTAAAGTAGTGTTGTAGTTATGGGAATGTGGTTCCCATGTGTATAAGCAAAAGCCAAATGTAACTACTGATCCTCTCATTTTATTCACAAACACCAAAAGGCGTAAAAAGTGGTTATATGTATATTCTTAAATCGTAATTGTGATGTAACTTCAAGGTCAATAATCATAAATATAAAGTTTCTTTTCTTTTGACCCGTGAATCACTCATCAGAAGGAGAATCACTATGCTCCACGCCGTCCAGGTTTTGATACTTGTAAAGCCAAGCACAAGTTACATAGTAACCAAAGTTCAAGACTCCCCCTACAACCAATACCCAGTACACATTGTCCAGCCTTCCCTTATTTATGTTACCTGGTAACCAATTTGTTGTCCTTCTAACAACATCAATTAGAGCAGTAGTCAAGTAAAACGCGACCCCAACAATCACCGAAATCATCGCTGTTGCCATGTTCTTTAAGGTTGTTGGAAATTCCTGGTAGTAAAATGCAACTTGTCCAGGAAAATGAAATGCCTCAGAAATGCCAACAAGTGCTAACTGGGGCACAAGCCATAATACTGACATTGGCACAATATTATAACCTTGATCAAGGTTGTTCAATTTTGCTACCTTTAGCCTCTTCGACTCGACTAAGGCCGAGACACCCATGGCCAGAGCATTGAGCACATGCCCGACGCCAATTCTCTGGAGAGGAGTTAGAGATTTGCCAGTCAACTTCTTCCACACAGGAAAAATAAATTTGTCGAACAGGGTGAGGAATAGAGCTGTAGAAATCATGGAAAAAACGAGTATGGAACCAGCTGGAATTTGGAAATGAGGTCCAACGTGACGGTTCATTGCTAAGGCTTGAAGGACTGACATACTTGCTTGTACACCAATTGTTGTCCCAAGAAAAAAGCTACTTGACCATAGTGGTACTATTCTAATTAAGGATTTAAAATCTTCTACTTCTTGAACTGAACAAAGTTTCCATGGTTTAGCTGTACAGCCATCTGGTTTAACGTCACCTTCACTTTTAATAGCTGCACGGTTTAAGAACCTGCATCACGATAACAAACTTCCATAAAAAGTATTCATTCCCTTAAACTCTTTATTTTCAGATGATACGATTCACTATATTCGAACATACTTATAGAAAGTATATGCATAAAGAAAAAATTGAACCTTCAAAAATTGCTTTCGTATCATGGTCCAAACAGTCCATTTAAGTCTTTCAAGATTTTTTTAAAAAAAAAAAAACTCTTTCTAGATTGATAGACAAACTTAAAAATATGCTGACATCTCAAATAGGAGTCTCAAATTAAAGCTCCACTAAATTTTTCAATCATGGCACGATCATATTCTACTATTCATGTCTCCTAGAGTGGATTTGACTGTTACTTTTATGGTGCTATTTTAGAATATACTAAATCTAAGACAGTACTAAATGTCAGGATTTACTTGCCAATAATTCACCCCTGAGACAATATAAAACAAACAATGATGCAAATAAAGCATTGTTAAGCGACAAGGGATGCCCTAAGCTCAAGGATAAAGACCACGTTGCTTTTCGAGATTAAGTCAATAAAAATGTTCTCTTTTTGATAACGTAAAGTTTTAAATGAAATGATTACAAATTATACATAGTATCTAATTAACCAAGTTGTCTTGGATTCAAATCTCAACGACACCAATTAACCAAGAATTTTTATATATTTGGCCCATAAAAAAATTGTGTGGCTTGCACATGAGGAGCAAGATATAATTGTTTTTTCTTTGATAGCTTAAACATTTAAATGAAATGATCATACAATTAAGCAATTATAATATATAGTACTAGTACCTCAAGCTTTTTGAAGGTTGAACAACTATTGCTTTTGGTGCAACACTATGTCCATGGTAGAAATCATCACCACTCGATGGGAATGGTTCCTTTCTTTTCCTAATACTTGCAACCACAACACGTGCCAAACTGGTTAATGGACTACCTTCTGGCTTAGAATTGGCGTAAAATCTGCTTCCCATTAGGAAAATGACTAAACAAAGAACACAAATAAAAAATCCGACTTTCCAGCTCACATTATCTTCAACATAGACAACAGCTGTGGATGCTAATACAGAAGAACCATATACGAAGAAAAAGAACCAGTTGAAGAAAATCCCTTGATCTTTTGGCCTATTAAATTGATTGGCTCCAAATGTTGAAAGGGTTGATCGGGAACCACCACTCCCCAGAGTTGCCAGAATTATGGCTTCATAGAGTACTACATACTGAACTTTTGGGGTAGGACTGCACGATGTTGAGCCAACTTCACATGGTTTAGGCCTCAAAGAATCAAGTGTTGCTGTTAAAGCTAAAAGGATGGTGCCCTACAAGTAGAAAAGACAAAGAAAGAAAAAGAAAAAAGAACTTATAAAATAAGTAATTAAGTATTAAATACTGTGAGATTATTAAGTATTCTGTTAGGGGTTGTCCTGATTTCTTATCATATTTGGTTTTCCTATCTCTTGAAGGAAAGGACAACATATTTACCATAATTGGGTTTTCCTTCTTGTAGAAGGAAATTATAATTCTTTCATATTTGGCTAGTCCCTTTTCTTGTAGGAAAAGGTTTGGACCTCTATAAATTAAGGATCCTTCCTTCTCATTCGGTAGCATCCATAATGTAGCCATATGGTGTTTGAGAGTCGTGTTTAGGAGGAGAACTTTACGGGACAAGTGTAGTGTGTCACTTGTGTTTGCCTCTTCGTGAAGTTGTTCTCTCGTTATTTTGTACTCTCTTTTATTATAGTGGATTGCTCATCTCCGCCGTGGACATAGGTCAATTGACCGAACCACGTTAAATATTTGTATCTCGTTTGATAGATTTCTCTTTTGTTGTCTGATTTATCATCGTTCAATTGTTGCGTTACGAGTTCCCACATGACACCTGATTTTTCAGCCCTAACAAGTGGTATCAGAGAGAAGTTCAAGATAGGTTCATCTTGGCGAGTTCAGTTCTAGCCGCAACCTATTTGACGATAATCAAGATTTTTATTTGAGAAGTTTGACAAGAGTACTACTCTCGTTCAGACAAACTTTGTGGTGGAGATTTGGAGATGCGACCTATTGAAGATTATATGAAAAAGGTGGATCAAGTTTATTTTGTCAGAAAATTCAGGCCAAGGGGGAGAATTGTTAGGGGTTGTCCTGATTTCTTACTATATTTGGTTTTCCTATCCTATGAAGGAAAGGACAACATATTTACCCTAGTTGAGTTTTTCTTTTTGTAGAAGGAAATTATAATTCTTTCATGTTAGGCTAGTCCTTCTTCTTGTAGGAAAAAGTTTGGACTTCTATAAATGATGATCATTCCTTTTCATTTAGTAGCATCCACAATGTAGCCATGTGGGGTTTGAGAGTCGTGTTTAGGTGGAGAACTTTACGGGACAAGTGTAGTGTGTCACTTGTGTTTGCCTCTTCGTGAGGTTGTTCTCTTGTTATTTTGTACTCTCTTTTATTATAGTGGATTGCTCATCTCCACTGTGGACGTAGGTCAATTGACCAAACCACGTTAAATGTTTGTGTCTCGTTTGGTAGATTTCTCTTTTGTTGTCTGATTTATCGTCTTTCAATTGTTGCATTACTAGTTCCCGCATGACACCTGGTTTTTCAGCCCTAACAAATGGTATCAGAGCGAGGTTCAAGATAGGTTCATCTTGGTGGGTTCAGTTCTAGTCACAACCTATTTGACGATAATCAAGATTTTTATTTGAGAAATTTGACCGGAGTGCTACTCTCGTTCAATCAAACTTTGTGGTGGAGATTTGTAGATGCGACCTATTGAAGATTATATGAAGAAGGTGGATCAAGTTTATTTTGTCAGAAAATTTAGGCCAAGGGGGGGAATTGTTAGGGGTTGTCCTGATTTCTTATCATATTTGGTTTTCCTATCTCTTGAAGGAAAGGACAACATATTTACCATAATTGAGTTTTCCTTCTTGTAGAAGGAAATTATAACTCTTTCATATTTGGCTAGTCCCTTTTCTTGTAGGAAAAGGTTTGGACCTCTATAAATTAAGGATCCTTCCTTCTCATTCGGTAGCATCCATAATGTAGTCATATGGTGTTTGAGAGTCGTGTTTAGGGGGAGAACTTTACGGGACAAGTGTAGAGTGTCACTTGTGTTTGCCTCTTCGTGAGATTGTTCTCTCGTTATATTGTACTCTTTTTTATTATAGTGGATATTTCTCTTTTGTTGTCTGATTTATCGTCGTTCAATTGTTGCGTTACTAGTTCCCGCATGACACCTGATTTTTTAGTCCTAACAAGTGGTATCAGAGCGAGGTTCAAGATTGGTTCATCTTGGCGGGTTCAGTTCTAGCCCCAACCTATTTGACGATAATCAAGATTTTTATTTGAGAAATTTGATCGGAGTGCTACTCTTGTTCGGACAAACTTTGTGGTGGAGATTTGGGGATGAGACCTATTGAAGATTATATGAAGAAGGTGGATCAAGTTTATTTTGGCAGAAAATTCAGGCTAAGGGGGAGAATTGTTAGGGGTTGTCCTGATTTTTTTACCATATTTGATTTTCCTATCCCATGAAGGAAAAGACAACATATTTACCATAATTGAGTTTTTCTTTTTGTAGAAGAAAATTATAATTCTTCCATGTTATGCTAGTCCTTTTGTCTTGTAGGAAAAGGTTTGGACTTCTATAAATTGATGATCCTTCCTTTTTATTTAGTAGCATCCACAATGTAGCCATATAGGGTTTGAGAGTCGTGTTTAGGGGGAGAACTTTACGGGACAAGTGTTAGTGTGTCACTTGTGTTTGCCTCTTCCTGAGGTTGTTCTCTTGTTATTTTGTACTCTCTTTTATTATAGTAGAGTGCTCATCTTCGTTGTGGACGTAGGTCAATTGAGGGAACCACGTTAAATGTTTATGTCTCGTTTGGAGGATTTCTCTTTTGTTGTCTGATTTATCGTCGTTCAATTGTTGCGTTACTAGTTCCCGCATGACACCTGATTTTTCGGTCCTAACAAGTGATATCAGAGCGAGGTTCAAGATAGGTTCATCTTGGCGGGTTCAGTTCTAGCCGCAGACTATTTGACGATAATCAAGATTTTTATTTGAGAAATTTGACCAGAGTGCTACTCTCGTTGATACAAACTTTGTGGTGGAGATTTGGAGATGCGGCCTATTGAAGATTATATGAAGAAGGTGGATCAAGTTTATTTTGTCAGAAAATTTAGGCCAAGGGGGAGTATCGTTAGGGGTTGTCCTGATTTCTTACCATATTTGATTTTTCTATATCTTGAAGGAAAGGACAACATATTTACCATAATTGGATTTTCCTTCTTGTAAAAGGAAATTATAATTCTTTCATATTTGGCTAGTCCCTTTTCTTGTAGGAAAATGTTTGAACCTCTATAAATTAAGGATCCTTCCTTCTCATTCAGTAGCATCCACAATGTAGCCATATGGTGTTTGAGAGTCATGTTTATGGGGAGAACTTTACGGGACAAGTGTAGTGTGTCACTTGTGTTTGCCTCTTCCTGAGGTTGTTCTCTCGTTATTTTGTACTCTCTTTTATTATAGTAGATTGCTCATCTTCAGTGTGGACGTAGGTCAATTGAGTGAACCACGTTAAAATGTTTGTGTCTCGTTTGGAGGATTTCTCTTTTGTTGTCTGATTTATCGTCGTTCAATTGATGCGTTACTAGTTCCCGCATGACACCTGATTTTTCGGTCCTAACAAGTGGTATCAGAGCGAGGTTAAAGATAGGTTCATCTTGGCGGGTTCAGTTCTAGGACTATTTGACGATAATCAAGATTTTTATTTGAGAAATTTGACGAGAGTGCTACTCTCGTTGACACAAACTTTGTGGCGGAGATTTGGAGATGCGGCCTATTGAAGATTATATGAAGAAGGTGGATCAAGTTTATTTTGTCAGAAAATTTAGGCCAAGGGGGAGAATTGTTAGGGGTTGTCCTGATTTCTTACCATATTTGGTTTTTCTATCTCTTGAAGGAAAGGACAACATATTTACCATAATTGGGTTTTCCTTCTTGTAAAAGAAAATTATAATTCTTCCATATTTGTCTAGTCCCTTTTCTTGTAGGAAAATTTTTGGACCTCTATAAATTAAGGATCCTTCCTTCTCATTCAGTAGCATCCACAATGTAGCCATATGGTGTTTGAGAGTCGTGTTTATGGGGAGAATTTTACGGGACAAGTGTAGTGTGTCACTTGTGTTTGCCTCTTCGTGAGGTTGTTCTCTCGTTATTTTGTACTCTCTTTTATTATAGTGAATTGCTCATCTCCGCCGTGGACGTAGGTCAATTGACCGAACCACGTTAAATGTTTGTGTCTCTTTTGGTAGATTTCTCGTTTGTTGTCTGATTTATCATNAAATAAACTAGACTAAAAGACAACAGATGGAACTGGTTCTTCTAGCTGGTTCAAGTAGCTCCAGATTCGCACTCTCCAATTTAGCTCGAACTGCTTGCAAAATTTCTTCACGAATTTTGCTCTCAATTCTTGATAATTTTTCTGCTTTTGTGCGTCTCTCTACAATAAGAATATTCTGCAATATATATAGGATTTAGTAGATAAGAAATTAACTAGAATCCTAAGGCTACTCTTCCTTAGTGAAAGAGTTCTAGTCAAACTCAACTCCTAAATCCTTCCTTATCTTAGATTCTGTTCTTATTGAATAAGACGTCCTTCTCCAATTTCGTTTTTGCAATCTTTTCGATCAGAAGATATATCAATTTTACCAGAATATATTTATCTCATGCATGTGCATCTCATGTTCCTTTAAATCTGCCGGTCTACGTCATCTGTGATGGACCTGGTTCATCTCGGAGTTCCTTTGTCAATCTTCAAAACTATTTCCTTTCTTGGGCCAACAGATGGGGACCCTCAAGAAGATGAAGATGCGAAATATGCTCCCTCGGAACTTGAAGAAGGGGTGAAGGCAACGGTTGATGCTTAAAAGAAGTTAACATTGACACTAATGAAGAACTAAGACCCACCTACCTAAGTGGTTTACCAGAAGTTGATGAAGAAAGCACTTATATTGAGTTTCTCAAGGAGTTTAAGGATGTCTTTGCTTTGAGTTACAAAGAAATGCCTGGCTTGGACCCTGAAGTGGCAGTAAGGGTGTCTAACGGGCGGGCCGGGCCGGGCCGGTTACGTTTTTTTCTAACCGGACGGGTTGCGGTTACGGGTTCTTACCGGTTAATTGTTAACGGGTTTAACGGGTTGGGGTTTATCCGGGTAAAAATGAACCCGTGCGGGTAGGGGTACTGCCGGGCCGGG
>ML369776.1:0-15944 GCA_005239525.1 Nicotiana knightiana | reverse complement strand
TAAACTGCATTCCTCATCACTTCCTCAATATTATCAACAATGGAACCAACAGGAACATATACATATATATAATTTGTAAAAACAATACCAAACCGCTCAACCGTTTTGTACCACAAGGAATCCAGCTAAAACAACCAATACTCTTTTCAAAATAACCACAACAATATCTAACAATAAAATAACAAGACCAAGTAGTCATAGAAACAATAATGGACATAGAACAATTAAGACAAGAATCAATTAAGTTGGGAACGGGAAAGGGACCATGCTTCACAGGAAAATTGGGTGGTGCATATATACTCTTCACCTCACCTATACACCACACCCATGCATTTCACATAGCAAATAAGTGGGGATTCCTATTCCCTCAAGTCAAAGTTAGACCAAAAACTTACCTCAATTTTGCAGGTCACTCACTGCTCAATTATTGCTTTTCCTTTTGAATTCACCTCTAACTTGCTCGAATCTAATCACAATTAATTTAATATCATTAACTAATTCTAAAGGAACTAATTTTATTGAAAAATATAATTTTTCCTAAGTTTTCTAAAAAAAAGTCAAAACCCGACCCCGGGCCCGCTTGGTCTAAACTCGGATTCGGACCAAATTACTTTTACCCATTCACCCACGAACCCAAATATACAATTAATTTCAAAATACGATCTCAATTTGAGGTAAAGATTCGATTTTTATAAAATTCCCTAATTCTACCCAAACTCTCAATTTTACCATGAAAAATCTTAGTTTTTTATTTAAAAGTGATGAAAAACAATGGGTAATTGAAAGAGTAAAGTTTATAATTGATTACCTATGACTTGAGGATGATATTTGATGAAAAAATTCGTTCCTAGGGCTGTGGTGTTCGAAAATTTGAAGAAGAAGAAGTCTGCTCATTTTATATATATTTTTCTGCCAGCTATTCTGCCTCGTTTTCCGTAACAACGATCCCGAAACTCGAATTTTATGTGTTCAATGGATTCCTTATGAAATTCTAGTAAAGTTAGGTTTTTGAATCACTCAATTTGGCCTTATAATGAAGAAGATATATAGGTTTTAATATTTGCAACTTGTGCAGATTTTTAATACGCCGTCAGGGGCAATTTCGTAATTAATCTGAAAAATGTGGCAACCTTAGTAAAATGCCCATAAAACCCTCATACGATGTCCAAATTGGATGGTTCTTTTTGCTACGGGTCCATAATTACGATACGAATCTAATAATTTATTCAAAACAAAAATCGGAGCTCATTTGTTCAATATGATATCATTTATGCCTGAAGAAACGACGCCGAAGCATAAGAAAGAACGAGCGCAACACAATTCAAACTTATTTGAAACTCATCCGAGCCCTCGGGGATCTAAATCAAACATGCACGCAAGTCTAAAAGTATCATACAGACTTGCTCGTGTGATCAAATCATGAAAATAACATGTAAAACAACGAATGAAACCTCAAAACTCATTATTTTCCTGAAGAACACTTATAGTTCATAACTTTGCAAGCGGATGTCCGAATCACATCAAACGAACTCCGTTTTTTACCAAATTTCACAGGCAAGGCCTAAATATTATAACAAATCTGTACCGGGCTCTGGAACCAAAATACGGGCCCGATACCAATGATTTTAAACATTAATTCTTTTTTTATTTCATAAATATTTCAACAAAACAATTTCTTTCAAAAATTGATTTCTAAGGCTTGGGACCTCGGAATTTATTTCCGAGCATACGTCCGAGTCTCATATTTTACTATGGACCTCCCCGGATCGTCGAAACACAAATCCGAGTCTCAAGTCAGCTAAAACTAAATTTTTAATTTTAAAAATTATTATTTCTTATATTTTCACATAAAAGCTTTCCGGTTTCACGCCCCGACTGGGCACGAAAATTGAGGTAGTTAAAATTATTTTTTTTTATGATTAATAAGTCTAGAACGGAGTCTAAATTCATAAAATCACCCCTTGGGTCATCACAATACGACACTTTCTCCTCCATGAATACGTTTTCTCGCGTCATCATTCCCAAAGTATCTCGCGGTTACCTCACCTGAGTATATGGCTATCAGAGGAGTAGCCGACCTATTTGTTAGAGCAAAATGAGTCTTGAAGTAGCAGGCCAACCAACCATACACATAATGAATTGGGAAGTAAGTCCTAGGAGAATCAAGTGGTGAGCCATTTGAAATTGTGTTTAATCCCCTGTAAATACTAACTAAAACTGGAACAACGAGGTTAATTCTTTGCCCACACGCTAGAAGGCCTGCAATCTTGAAAGTCTCGGGCCGAATAAAGTCGCCTTCTTTTGTAGGGAGCACAAAGACATGTAACCAGCTTGATAAAAAAACAACCAAGTATACTTCGTCTTTCTTGTCACTTCCAACGCCAAGTTTAACAAATAGTGCATCTTCACCTTCCAAACAATTGACCATTTTACTTATGGCTCCAGTAGGGTTGTGTGTTGATTTGGGACGAGCTGACTTCTTTTCTTTTCTCGTTGGAGGTTGTTCATACTTTAAAACCTTTTTTCTCCAAAACTCGATCCATCTTCTTACAGGAACGTTATGATTTTTAGCATTTCCCTCTCGGAGTTGGTGATATGCATCAAACAATTGCTGACAAGTTTGTGGAAGGAACATTTTATCATTGTCGTAAGCGCCTGTAAGCTCTCGAGTATTTGCAATAATTTCCTCATAAAGAGACCCCATTAAAGGCAGACCCCAATAGTGCACAAATCCCAAAGGGATATGGATAACTCTCCAACTGAGGTAAGCAACGTATTTATAAGAGGACACCAAGCATCACAAAAGGCTTTTATGATACTTGTAGAATGATCATAAGTAAACAATGAGGCATAGGCAACATCGTAAAAATTATTGTCCCTCAATGCTCGATGGTTCCTACTAAGAATATCTTCGGCCCACTCCCAATAGCCGGGGATATAATGAAATTCGCCACCAAAAGTTAAGGAATCAATCCAGTATACTACTCCTTTGAGGATTCGTCGTCCTAAGCACGGGAGGGAACTTGACACATTTTTAACTTTGTGATTATAGGAACGAAGAGTCCATGTCTTGAATTTACGTTTGGTGTTTTCAAAGTTCCACTCTACCAAACGAAATGGATTTTGCAAGGATGGCCATGAAGCTGCATATAAGCCGGTCAGTTGTGTATCAACTAGTAATCTGGTCTCCGTTTTACTATCCTTGTGCTCTGAAATTACAAGGTACTTGGATGTGGAGGAAGAGGATGCTGAGTCTCTGCAGTAAACCATGTTCAAGTTGCATTAAATGTTTTTTTCGTTAGTACCATAGTGAAAAAAGGGAAGAGTAGCAATCACGATCTTGAAAGAGAGCATGGATAAGTAAAAAAAAATCATCTCAGACGTTAAAAAAAGGGGATGTCTGTGCCGGACTTTTTAAAGGTTTTCATCGCGAACTTTTAAAGGTGTTCGTCTCGAACTTTTAAAGGCATTCAGATTTTTAAGGTTTTTGTTCGGAACTTATAAAAGGCGTATGTTCGAACTTTTAAAGGTGCTTGTCTTGAACATTAAAATTTATGTATAAGTTCAAAGTCAAAATGAACTTAGACTAAGGGTGTGTTTGGTAGGTTGGTTTTAATGTTTTGGAAAATATTTTTCTTATGAACTCATTCTATTTTTTTTTTGCTTTTTTGCACCCTTTAACCCACCCCCACACAAAAAAACTTTTTTTTTGTAATTTTAAATTTCTGTTTTTCGTTTTTCTGCAATCCCCTCTCTCTCTCCCCCCTCCCCCCGTAATTTTTTTTATATATATTTTCAATTTTAGTTTTTTCATCTTTCGGTTTACAAGTTCAAAATTTTACAAGCTCCAAAGTTATGAGTTCGGAGGTTTATGTGTTTGGAAGTGTACGAGTTTAGAAATTATAAAGTTTAAGGGTTCAGAATTTCGCGGTTTCGAAAGTTTAGCGGTTCGGAAGCTTATAAAATTTGTGGGTTCGGAAGGTTGTTAGTTCGAAAGTAGGCTTAATGTTTATTGTATCTAAATTATTTATAAATACTCTTGAGAAATTATTTTCCTTAATTTATCTACCAAACATCAAAAAATAAATAAAATTACTACTTATTTTCTAAAAAAATATTTTCCATGAAAAATATTTTCCGTCATACCAAACATACTCTAAGTATTTAGTAGACTGCCACAGTAATCGGGACAAATTGAGTATTATAAAAAAGAATATTTTCAGGACTCAAATCTGATACATCTACCTAAAGGTGAAGATATCTCAATTTTAATTGTATACGTTGTTGTGGTTGGTCCACGACTACTATTATTTCTTATATAACCAAATACTAATGAATTGAAAAAAAATACTTTTAGCACATATTAGAACTATTTTTGGGAGTGAAAATGTTGGAATTTGATTAACGGGTTAATTCTTTTTTTTTTTTTTTTTTTTTTTTTTTTTTTTTTTTTTTTTTTTGTTTGGTATAGTCGTCGTTGTGGTTGGTCCACGATTACTATTTAATTATCATCCAATCACGAGTTTGAGGGTCTTCAATTGGGTGGCAGTGGGTCCGGGGCGGCTGAATTAGTGAACGAGAAGGTGACTCTAATACGGAAATGAGGCAGAAAGCGATTATTCTTAATTTTCTTTTACATAGAAAAAGTATAGCGACAGGTTTTAAATTTAAATGGTTGAAAAAAATTATGACACGTTGAAAAAAAAAAATATGACGATGCCTCTTCACCTCCATGCACATAATTAAACAGAATCATTAATTCTAACAATTATCCATGCACCAAGCAGCCTGGAAAAACATTTAAAAACACTACCATATCATTTACATTCTGTCGTAAATATAACTAGTCGAGACTTAGGATGCTTCAATACAAAATAATTTTTCTTTTATTAGTAATAATAATAATAATCGTGCGAGTGTAATCTAAGAGAAAAAAATGCATAATCACGGGGCAACAGTTAGAGGTGGACTCAGGATTTTTACGCGACAGAGACACAATATTCTGCTCAACTAGTGTTTTCTAAAGGCTTTTACTGTTCAGAATATCAAGTGCTTTAAATTAATTATTTTCGAGATATATACGATATTTCTGCTGAAACTTACGAGATTCGGTGATCCCTCACTATAACACATAAGTCAACAAATTTATATCGAATTTACGGAATCCGGTGATCCCTCACTATAACACATAAGTCTGCCTTTGCTAACAACTGAAGATATGAAAATTGGTCACAGAACCTTAGTTATTTTAGTTTAGTTGGTTTAATAAGTAACTTCCAAGTGCGGTCTATATGCATGATCTAGTTATTTTAACACCATCAAATCAAATTGGACCGACAATATGTTATTAAAACTGTATTGCTGTAAAATCAATAAAGAATTAAACTTTCTGAAATAAAATCAGAAGCAGAAAGTTAGTAAAAAAGTTTAACGAAATAAATTCTGAAAAATAGTATCAGAATAAATCGAGTCCACTAAATGCACAGTGTGTCCTTAAGAAAATTATTCCCCTCAAGTATCCGAGGTGCTGGAATATTATCCTCCTGGGATAGAACGATTTAACTCACCAGCGTGTTAGTACCAAAAACGCTGATGTAACAGCGAACCACTCGAAGGTTGTAAAACACACTGAAAAATATTGTGCAGAAGAAGAAGAAGATTATCAGAAAAATTAGTAAGTAAAAATTCTGGGATTCAAGGCATATTTATAGACTATTTTGCACTGATTCTGAAAAGGTTTGCAACCTTTCAGAACAACCATAACTGTTGGAACAGGTGAAAATATTGCGGAAAAATTAAAAACGGATTCAAAATAATCCGAGAAAAAAACGGACCGAACCGGAACGGGTCATGGATTATTCCGAATTGAATTTTCGTTAATTAATAAAATAATTTGAAAGGTAAGAGCTAGAAGAAGAACAATTGAATATATACCCGTCAGAAGTCTTTTCTTCCTCCAATATGGGACAATGTCCCTTTGGCAAGGAGGGAAACTCAAATATTTCATTTTCCATTCACCCTCTTTAAGCTACACCAAACTTAAAATTAAGTTCTACCAAACTTAAAACCCAACAACCAATACAGTATAACTTCTTGTAACAAAAATGATAATTTGAAAAATATAACGACATGCGGTATCTATTTAAATTATACTTTTATACTATCAATGTATTTAAATCAAAGTCCACTAAATTTATGGTACCCTAATAACCTTATGTCTTCTTAGGCTGGAATTCATGTCAAGGAGATAATGAAATATTTTGAACGATTACAATAAGGGTGGGAAATGTTATAATCATCTACTAATTTGGAATTGACAAGCAATTGCTCCAAGAACTAAGGAGTAAAAACATGGGGTAACTTTCAATCCATCTGTTACCCCAGAAGTAGGCAAAATTGGCAAAAAATGCATATGGAGTAAGGATATATATACATATATAGACACACACGCACTCAATCACCACTATTTTTAGATAAATATATGATATAGTTTTTTTTACGATGATCTATGTTAACGAGCAAACTCTAATTAATATTATTAGCATTATTTATGTTCTCGATGAGTTTTCATACTTCAAAAACTATCAATAATTGTATCATTCAGCTTATTACATAGATCTTTTTTATATACAGTCAGACTTCTCTATAACAACAATTTTTTATAAAAGTTAAGCTTTTTCGGAACCAATTTTTATGTTATGTTATAATATATGTTCTCTATAACAACACTTCGCTACAACATCCAAAAATATTCAAAACAAACGAGAGATTTGACTGTACTTCTCTACACTGTAGATACGTGATTTGCGTTATTAATTTTTGATTATAGTGGAAGTTTAAAATTAATTTCATTATCTTTTTTTGGTACTTTATTTTCTGACAAAATATAATTTTTTTTGAGAAATTAACCTTTCAATTTTAAATTTCTCTAGTAACCAAGAAAGAAAAAGAAGCAATAAAGAAATAGGAATATACTTAATTAAAAAGTCTGATTAAAACCCTAACCTTGGGGGTCAAGGTGCATTTATTTACACATTAAGCCAAAGTGCTCACTTGAGCATGGATTTATTTAAGAAGTAAATCAGAAAAATATAAGTGACATACATAGTTTTGGGCAGGAAGCATAGGTTCACGTGAACCCATTCTTCCGTATAGATCCGTCCCTGCTAGCATATATGCATATTTACTTTGATTTATTAAAATTAATTATATAATTAGAAATAAACGCCAAGGTGCCACATAATTGATCATGTGGACAAAATTCAGGATAAAATTTTTACAAGTCGAGAGATTTAAGAAATTCCTTCTCAAAAGGGTCATATACAAAGTGATGTTAAAAGGATTTTTCTCCAAAATCTAGACATTAGCCTTTTTTTGCCTGTTATATTCATCAATTTTCTTTTGGATATTACTCATTATCAGCTGACCAAGAGAGTAATTACGGGGATTCATCAACTGATGAAGATCTAAGGGTTCTGCAGGAGAAAGCATATATTTCCTCTTCAATTCTATTCGGGAAAATGAAATAGTTCCCAAAAGAATTACGATACCGTGACTAAGTAAATTCTTGCCAAAGTAAAATGTGTAGAGACAAATATTTAACTTTTAGACTGGGATTGAAAAATGTAGAAAGTATTGACTACATGCTGGCCGCTGGGCCCACGTCAGCGAAGATTCACCTAGATTCTAGCATATTATGTAGTACGTTGGGAGGTCAAGTTTTAAATTGAGAAACTGGAACTCTCCGGAACGAACGGGAAGGTTATGGAACTAAAGTTCATCCAACGGCTGCAATTTTACTATCAGAACTTTCTGGAAATAAAACCTCTCCTTTATAAACCTCGCGCTTTTCCACTCTATTCTCCAATCACAGAAATTTGCTTCATTGCCTTGCAAGCATCTGACATTCTCTTTAATTCTTCCTTTTCAAGCGCTCTGTTTTTGTTCTGAGTTTGTTTTCCGATTGGTTGAACGATGGCCGGAAAAGGTGAAGGACCAGCGATTGGAATTGATTTGGGTACGACTTATTCTTGTGTGGGTGTATGGCAACATGATCGTGTTGAGATCATAGCGAATGATCAAGGGAACAGGACGACACCGTCTTATGTTGGTTTTACTGATACTGAACGGTTGATTGGTGATGCTGCTAAGAATCAGGTGGCTATGAACCCCATTAACACTGTCTTCGGTATGTAAAAATTAAACCTCTCCTTTCTTTTTTTTTTTGGTTGCGTGCATTATATTATGCCATCTCCGTTACCCATTCCCTGGCACTTTGAATTTATTGAGTTTGGTTTAAGTAGCATTGACTTATTATGAATTGTTTTGAACTTTCTGCATTATTTTTCTGCTCTGTTTTTTTTTTTGGGTAGAAGATAGAGATTAATAAGATTGGAGTATCGTTTGTGAAAGTTGGAATTATTTTTGCTTTTTTCTGAATTAGTCAGCAGTTTAATCAGTAGTTGATTTTTGCTTTGCGGTCTTACTTTGTATTAATTTTGATTACTTAACGCCTTGTAAATTTATTGGTTTGTTGTACCTTTATGGATAGTGGTGAATGTAGCTTATTAGCTGTGGTTCAATCGAATCCAGTATTTAGACACTGAACATGGATACATACGTGAGAGCACCACTATAATTTTAACAAATATTATGTTTTTTGTCTTAGTTTTTTTGGTTAGTTAGAGATTTGTATGTTAGAGACATTGAGAGAAATTTAGTTCTAATAAGCTTATCTATCTGAAAGAGAAATTATTGTGTTTGGACTGAACTCCTGATTTGTCGTAAAAGATTAATTTGAGTATTAGAATTATATGAACTCTGAATAATTGGAATGAATGTGTTGAACTCATTTAATCACGCAAACTAGTTTAGGTTGGAGTTATTGAGTACTGGAATGTACTCCTTAGTTGTCTTAAAAGATAAATTATTGAGTTCTCGGAGGAAAAAATAAACCTTAAGTTAATAGAATTGATATAGTGAATTCATGTAGTCCACTCCTAATATGTTGAGATTGAAGTGCAGTTAATGCTATTTCTTATAGACGACTTAACTAGATTGGTGTGAACTTCTCTATTATTGGGTTCTGATATCTGCTTCATAAGGAGGTTGATTCTAATGGGATTTTGGAAATTTTCTGTAATTTCAGATGCTAAGCGTTTGATTGGGAGGAGATTTAGCGATCCTTCTGTGCAGAGCGATATGAAATTATGGCCTTTTAAGGTAATAGCTGGGCCTGGTGACAAGCCAATGATTGTTGTAACCTACAAGGGTGAAGAGAAGCAGTTTTCAGCTGAGGAAATCTCTTCTATGGTACTCACCAAGATGAAGGAGATCGCTGAGGCTTACCTTGGAACTACAATCAAGAATGCAGTTGTCACAGTCCCTGCTTACTTCAATGACTCGCAGCGTCAGGCAACTAAGGATGCTGGTGTCATTTCTGGCCTTAATGTGATGCGTATAATCAACGAGCCTACAGCAGCTGCAATTGCCTATGGACTTGACAAGAAGGCTAGCAGTGTTGGTGAGAAGAATGTGCTTATATTTGACCTAGGTGGTGGTACTTTTGATGTATCTCTTCTTACAATAGAAGAGGGTATCTTTGAGGTTAAAGCTACTGCTGGTGATACACATTTGGGAGGTGAAGATTTTGATAACAGAATGGTGAACCATTTCGTTCAGGAGTTCAAGAGGAAGCATAAGAAGGATATTAGTGGAAACCCGAGAGCGTTGAGGAGGTTGAGGACTGCTTGTGAGAGGGCAAAGCGGACACTGTCATCGACTGCACAGACCACAATTGAGATTGATTCTTTGTATGAAGGCATTGATTTTTACTCGACTATTACTAGGGCGAGATTCGAGGAGCTGAACATGGATTTGTTCAGGAAGTGTATGGAGCCAGTGGAGAAGTGTTTGAGGGATGCCAAGATGGATAAAAGCAGCGTTCATGATGTGGTTCTTGTTGGTGGATCAACTAGGATCCCCAAAGTTCAGCAATTACTTCAAGATTTCTTCAATGGAAAGGAGCTTTGTAAAAGCATCAACCCGGACGAAGCAGTTGCCTATGGTGCAGCTGTCCAAGCTGCAATTTTGAGCGGTGAAGGCAACGAAAAAGTTCAAGACTTGTTGCTGTTGGATGTCACTCCTCTGTCTCTTGGTCTAGAAACTGCTGGAGGTGTAATGACTGTGTTGATTCCAAGAAACACAACCATTCCAACAAAGAAAGAGCAAGTTTTCTCTACATACTCGGACAACCAACCCGGTGTCTTGATCCAGGTGTACGAGGGTGAACGAGCGAGGACCAAGGACAACAACCTGTTAGGCAAGTTTGAACTCAGTGGTATTCCTCCTGCTCCAAGGGGTGTTCCTCAAATCACTGTCTGTTTCGACATTGATGCCAATGGCATCCTCAATGTTTCTGCTGAGGATAAAACGACTGGTCAAAAGAACAAGATAACTATTACCAACGACAAGGGTCGACTAAGCAAGGAAGAGATTGAGAGAATGGTGCAGGAAGCTGAGAAGTACAAGTCTGAAGATGAAGAACTCAAGAAAAAGGTGGAAGCTAAGAATGCATTGGAGAATTATGCTTACAACATGAGGAATACAATTAAAGATGACAAGATTAGCTCCCAACTTCAGGCTGCCGATAAGAAGAAAATTGAGGATGCAATTGACGAAGCTATCAAGTGGCTGGACAGCAACCAACTTGCAGAGGTAGATGAATTTGAAGACAAGATGAAGGAGCTGGAAGGCATCTGCAACCCAATCATTGCTAAGATGTATCAAGGTGGTGCTGGTGGAGCTACTATGGATGAAGATGGTCCTTCTGTTGGTGGCGGAGCTGGTAGTGGAAGCGGTGCTGGACCAAAGATTGAAGAAGTGGATTAAAAGTTGTCAGAATCTGTTTATCTGTTTTAATGTTAAGTTTTTCGTGAGAGTTTTAGTAGTTAAGCTTTCTTTAAATGGAAGTTCACCTTTTTCTTGTTAAGATGTGCAGTTTCATATAGCAATCAAAGAAAGTTTCAATTGTTGTTTTCCTACAATTTTAGTTCAGTGATTCAATTGCTTTTTCATTTCTGAAGAAAACATCTTCT
This sequence comes from Nicotiana knightiana, assembly GCA_005239525.1. Lineage (NCBI taxonomy): Eukaryota > Viridiplantae > Streptophyta > Magnoliopsida > Solanales > Solanaceae > Nicotiana > Nicotiana knightiana. The sequence continues at coordinate 4,848 of ML369776.1, read as the reverse complement.
GGTTGTTGCCAATCTGCAAATAAGTTTAAAGATTTTTCTTTGTGGCTGCTAGAGTATCAATGCTAAGTGGGTGCTCTAACCAATTAGGCAGAGCTTGTTGTTTTCTTGTTTCAATTTAAACTAATTGATCTCTTGTTATAATATCGTAGATGGATTTACTATAAAATTTAAATATAGCACGAATAATAATTTTCTAAAAATATAATTTCGAATGTTAAATGTTGCAGTGTCGCGTGATCTGTTAATAGGGAAGCTACTTATCATGCAAGCTTCTTATCCCAAAAAAAAGCAGGTAAAATATAGCTTCAATTGATTAAAGCAGCAAAAGAGATGACAAAAATATCTTGACCATAAACTTGGAAGCACATTCAAAGCAAAAGCGACGGGGAAAATATAGATAGATGAAACCTCTAAAGACTAAACTCCCACGGTTCATTGTCATTCAGAACAAAGGAGAAAAATATTTTCGGGAAAACTGTTTCTAAAATCTCTTTTCAACCTTCCTCGCACCCCCACACCCTTCTAACCTCACTCCACCTCCTCTCTCCAAAAATACTTTTCTTTTTCAAATTTTAATTTTTTTTTCCGTACCACCCACCCTACTAACCCCCGAATTTTTTTTTATTTTTTTACCTTTTTCTTTGTTATAATTTCAAATTTCTGGACCAACCATCCCCTTCCCCCTCCTGCGCACAAAAAAAATTATAATTTCAGTTTTCTATTTTTTCGTTTTTCTGCACACTCCCCCGCCCCTACCCCTCCCCCCACCCGGGAAAAAAATTATTTTTAATATATATTTTTCAATTTTAATTTTTTCATTTTTCAATTTATAGGTTTAAAATTTTACAAGTTCCAAAGTTATGAGTTCGGAGGTTTATGTGTTTGGGAGTTTACGAGTTTAAAAATTATAATATTTGCGGGTTCGAAATTTCTCGGTTTCGGAAGTTTATGAAATTTGTGAGTTCGGAAGGTTGTTGGTTCGAAAATTTATGGCTTCATGTTTATTATATCTAAATTATTTATGAATACTCTTGAGAAGTCATTTTCCTTGATTTGCATACCGAATACCGAAAAATGAATAAGATTATTACTTGTTTTTCAAGAAAACATTTTCCGTTATACCAAACACACCCTAAACTTCCACGGTTCATTGTAATTCAGAACAAAGGAGACTAGCACTTTCTGAAAATTATAAGCTGGTACTCATTATCTGATTCGCTTTACATTTATATCCATTTGCATCGATAACATGTTTCACCATGCTTCAAATAATAGGTAGCTCAGGGGTGCGACGGGAATATAAAATAGGATGCTCATTATCCAAACGATAACACATATAACATAAGAGATTATACAACGAAAGAACAAAAGATCATATCATCTGAGAACATTAGGTTGGGACATTCTCCATAAGAGCTAACAAATAACGGAATATGCAGTGGGAAAACAAAGAAGTTCTGTAAATCCATGGCTATTGGCATTTCTTTTTTCTATAGACTGTTCAATATCTGATTCATTAAAAATGGCTTACATACATGTCCACTTGCATTGGTTTCGCTCTGCATTACATTATGGAAACAGCGGCAACAAAAGGATCCACATAAGTTGGTATCATCATATATGAGGCCCTTAGGCTCTGAGTTGCTGATCAGAACCAGACTTGACGTTGCACGATTAACTGTTGGCCGTAGCAAACCCTTTCTAGACTAATGAGCTATAATCTAGAGCTCTCTCAAAATGACAGAAGCAAAACCAACATAATTAGTTGAGTAAAATCAAAAAAGCCCACCTATTCAACAAAGATTGAATTTCCCCCTAAAAACTTAAGAAAGAATGGAATATCTGGGCTACATTATACTTCTGCAATAAATACCTAGCTCACGACAGCACAAACTCATTTGGAGGGCGAAGGCAAACAGGAACTTCATGCACTTCTGGAGTTGTGCCATGTTTGGGAACTTTCAATTCAAGCACTGTTCCGCTCTTGTCGAAATATGCTTCTAGCTTGGCATCATCAGGTATTCGAGTTGGAAGTGGAATTTCCCTTGTGAACTCTCCTGGAGGACAGTGCTCTGGAGATGGATCGGTTAGCTTGAATGTTCTACCATTTCTCAGCATGAATGGGGGGCATGCTGTGCTGACAGATGTTATTTTTATAATTCCATGATCTATATTGTTCCACCAATGAACTTTCACCGTTTCACGATCAACGAAAGGTAAGGTGATCATAATCAAGTATCCTCCCTCATCTTCGTATAGAGTTCTTGCAGCAGCAACTGGCCCGCACACGTTTTTCATTACCCCAGAAAACTCGTTCATCCAAGTTGGTTCAATAGTGTGTAGTTCTCCATCTTGATGTCTGTTTGAACCGGGATTAGTTGACAAGGAACAATCTTCATCACTTCCATGAGAAAAGAAGTCTTTCCTTTTCTTACCACAATCAGATGAGAGATCTAAACCGTTGCTGTTCGCATGGTTTGATGGTTGAGTTGACAAGTTGAGACTAGTACCATTTAGTAATTTTTTCGAAGGGAGATGGGAATTGCTTTTTGGTAAGGGAATGGGTCTTTGAAGCTCAAAATCGGTGTTGGGAAGGTTTCGCCATGAACTGAAGTCTCTAGCTTCGGGTGGGATAGAAAAGTTCAAATCCCTACCCGTAAGTTCCATCCACTTCTTCTGCTCTTCCTCGTCAATACATGATAAACTGGGTGATGGAACAAGCTCAATTCCATGCAAACACTGCGGATTGGAGAGGCCTCTATAATGTTTACGCTGCATTTTATGAGAACGCATGAACCCCTTATCAACGCTAAATGGAAATGGACGTTCACCCTGCTTAGAATGGCCATTCATATAACTTCTCAACTGCATCTTACCCAATGCATTTTCAGACCTCTCCTTAAAAACCCACATGTACATATTCTCCATGTCATGTTGAACCAAGAAAACATCAAGTAGGAGATCGGACTTATCAAATCCCGACACCCCATTACTATCTTGAACAACGTTACACTTAGATTTCTCCTTCAAAACAGGCTTAAAGTAGAAGTTGAAAAAAAACCAAGCACCCCAAACACTATCCAATCTCTTAGCACATTTCCTTCCAACTTTAGGTAAATCAAGAAGCTTATCACATTCATTAATTTGGTGTCCAAGTCCAACATCTAGCATATCAAACATGTCGTGGTTCCAAGATTGTGGCGGAGGGCTACGCTCCGCAGAGAGAGGGAGATTAATATCCGGTGGCCTCGATAGCACAATTTGCCTGTTCATATCTCTATCCGATCCCTCATGTGATGTAGCAATTGAATCCATAGACAAAAATGTAGATGGGTGATAATTCTCTATTGACAAGCTTGTAATTAAGTCTTCCCCCATCTGTTTACCCTTATTTGCACTACTAATTCCTCACAGTTAATACCCAATTTCACTATGTAACATCAGCACCTACTGAAGATCAACAAAAGCACCTCATAACTACAAACCCAATATACACAAAACACCTTTATACACAAAGAAAAAGGGCAGCCCGGTGAAGCTCCCGGGTCCGGGAAGGGCCAGACCACAAGGGTCTATTGTCCGCAGCCCTGCATTTCTGCAAAAGGCTGTTTTTCGAACCCGTGACCTACTGGTCACATGAAGTCAACTTTACCGGTTACGCCAGGGTTCCCATCACCTTTATACACACTATATAGGAAAAAGTTCAAAATTTTACCATAAAATCAATAGAAACAAACATGGGTATTACCAAACATCAGTACAAAGGATGTTTTATGCTATAAAGACGAGATATTTACAAGCAAAAACTGTACAATGAAGGGTTCTTGAATTGAATAAAACCATATAAAATTGTGTAAAAAACTATGGAAAATAAATCAAAAGGATTATTAGGATTACCTTTAGGGAGATTCACTTAGAATCCAATAGAGTTAGCTGTAGAAGATCTTTACAAAGAATGCTCCGCGAAAATCCACGGCTAGAGAGAGAAAGAGGAGAGAAGGGGGAAAGGGAGGAGAGAGCGCTTTGAGATTGAGTGAAATAAACGGTGACGGACACCGTTAACATTGACGGCGTTAAGGAGAAACAACGAGAAGAATCGTAACGCCTGATAAGCAGAATCAAGTAGTGATTCGGGGACCACGAAATAGTTGATGAATGATAATTCGATTATCCAATACGTGACTTACCTTTTCATTCTGCTGAAGAATCAAACATATGATGAGTACATATAACTGAATTAATTCATGTATTTTGAAGAAGAACGAGAAAATGATACCAAAAACAAAAATGTTACCATGTTTACAGTAAAACTTTACCTGATTACTGGCATCAAATTGGTGATGAAATTACAAGTAATTACGGTTGAAAATAAGATGAAGAAAAATAAATAAATATTTTCAGGTTGAGACGCAGATATACGGTCAAAACAAGGCTCGTCCTTGTGTGACTAATCGAGGTTGGAATGTGATAGGTTAAAGTTCGACCTCGAATTATATCTAACCGATGTGCGAGGTTATATTTTCAAGTTAAGTTATAACGTCAAGCTCGAGCTCCCGGGACCGAGCAAAATCGAGATCAGGCGAGATCGAGGAAAATTTGCTAAGCCGAATAACATAAGGACGAAATATCCGCGATCGGACGAAGATCACTGTGAGCATGTGATTTTCACTCGCCGTATCGTCCTATAAACATCCCAATAAATCAATTGATTTTGGTTGATTTTTCAGTAATTAATTGTGAATTATTTGCATATCCATAATTCATCTTTCAAAATCATTAAAAAAAAATTTTGCATTATGAAGTTATTATTTATAATTAATTAAATAATAAACAAATGACGAGTATTTA
>ML369775.1:0-17929 GCA_005239525.1 Nicotiana knightiana | reverse complement strand
CCCACCCTAAACCACCCTATCCCACCCCACACTTACACCCACTACTACTATCCCAACCCCACCCAACTCAATAAAAATATTATTAAGGGTGTGTTTGGTATAAAGGAAATTATTTTCCAAGAAAATATTTTCTTGAAAAACAAGTAGTAATCTTATTCATTTTTTGGTGTTTGGTACGTAAATCAAGAAAAATATTTTCTCAAGAGTATTCATAAATAATTTTGATACAATAAACATGAAACCAGAAACATTCGAACCAACAACATTTCGAACCCACAAATTTCATAAACTTTTGAACCGCAAAACTTTCGAAACCGCAAAATTTCGTACGGATAAATTTTATAATTTCTAATCCCGTAAACTTTGAAACACATAAACCTTCGAACTGATAACTTTGAAACTTGTAAAATTTTGAACATGTAAATCGAAAGATGAAAAAAGTAAATCTGAAAACATATAAAAAAATATTTTTTTTCCTGGGTGTGTGGGGAGGAGGGCAAGGTGGCGGTGGGGGTGAAAAAAATAAACAGAAATTTGAAAATTACAAAAAAAATAAAAAAAATAAAATTGTGCGGGAGTGGGGGTACGGGATGGGGGTGGACGGGGCGGGGNCACCATATGCCTCATCCCCACCAACCCACCCCCACCCTAAACCACCCTATCCCACCCCACACTTACACCCACTACTACTATCCCAACCCCACCCAACTCAATAAAAATATTATTAAGGGTGTGTTTGGTATAAAGGAAATTATTTTCCAAGAAAATATTTTCTTGAAAAACAAGTAGTAATCTTATTCATTTTTTGGTGTTTGGTACGTAAATCAAGAAAAATATTTTCTCAAGAGTATTCATAAATAATTTTGATACAATAAACATGAAACCAGAAACATTCGAACCAACAACATTTCGAACCCACAAATTTCATAAACTTTTGAACCGCAAAACTTTCGAAACCGCAAAATTTCGTACGGATAAATTTTATAATTTCTAATCCCGTAAACTTTGAAACACATAAACCTTCGAACTGATAACTTTGAAACTTGTAAAATTTTGAACATGTAAATCGAAAGATGAAAAAAGTAAATCTGAAAACATATAAAAAAATATTTTTTTTCCTGGGTGTGTGGGGAGGAGGGCAAGGTGGCGGTGGGGGTGAAAAAAATAAACAGAAATTTGAAAATTACAAAAAAAATAAAAAAAATAAAATTGTGCGGGAGTGGGGGTACGGGATGGGGGTGGACGGGGCGGGGTGCAGAAAAAAATAGAAATTTTAAAATTACAAAAGAAAAAAGTAAAAATATTTTTTTTCTATTGCTAGGTAGGGGTGGGGGTGTGGTGGTAGATAGTGACGAAAAAAACCTTTTTGGAGAGAAGGCATGGGGTAGGGTTAGGTAGGTGGGCATGGGGTGGGTTGGTGAGGGTAAGGAATAGGATGGGGAAAGTTGAGAAGGAGTTTTAGAAAACATTTTCCCTTCTCTTGATAGGGAAAACATTTTCCTCCAATTGGAGGAAAATGAGTTGATGAGGAAAATATTTTCCAAAATATTTAAGCCATCCAAATATGGGAAAATTGAAAAATATTTTTCGGAACAAAAATACAACCCGTATAAATTGCGTTAGAAAAAATACACTTATATAATATGGGTTAACCTATATCCAACCCGCCCATTTGATACCCAATCCATTTTTTACCCGCATGAAATATGGGCGGGTTGAGACCCAACCCATTTTTTCTCAGCCCATTTTTAACCCGCCCAAATCTAACCCAACCCGTCCATTTGCCATCACTAGCTGCTCGGCATCCGCAGCCTACTCTTTCTCCTTCCTACTCTATCATTTTACTTTACTTCCAAGACTTATTGTAGTAGAGAATTTGTATTAGACTGTATCACTTCTTAGATGCTCAAGACGGTTGACTCCAGATGTTGGGGCTGTGCTTAGACGTTCTGATCATTTTTATTGTTTGAAATGCATAAAAGTTGAAATTATTATGAAACGTAGGATAATTTATGTATCAAATGGGAACCTTATGATATTTTAAGTAAATTTGTCTAGCCTAATACCACGTTAGGCGCCATCACGGCCAATTTAGATTTGGGGTCGTGAAAAGTTGGTATCAGAGCCTAGGTTACATAGGACTTACTGGTCATGAGCATGTTTATTTTTGAGTGGTTGCAGAACCCATATGGAAAATCTCACATTCTTGAATTATTGTCGTGCGGATCCATTTATTTAGCCAAAAGCGTAACTCTTTGAGTTTCTTTCATGTGTTCGAACGTGCACGTAAGCGTTCGATATCAGCTGCGCATCGATGGCTTGTGATTTCCATGAGTGAGGTGCGAGAGGTGATTTTAGCATGTTAATAAGGGGCCAGTCGGAGGACTTGAGGTCGGGTTCTGTCTGTGACTTGAGTGTTGAAATTTCGATTGTGTGAGCACATGCATTTGTGAGATGTGTTCATATTGTTTGATTGTGCCAAAAATGATTGGCTGGATATGTAGCAAGAACTATTGAGGGTTTGACTTCTGTCTGGAGTTGGCATATGCCCTCGAGTTGTGACTGTATTGGAAGACCTCTTATGTTGTTTAATTGTGGAGTGAAGCGGATCTTTCTATTGTGTTATAAGTTCTTGGTGATGTCTTCTGGATTGACCATTACCCCAGTAGCGTTCATGTATTTGATTAACGGTGTATTCCAACTGTACTAGCACTCATTTGTTATTGTATTCGTTGATGGCGTCCTGGCGTATACGCGTAGCCATGGGTAGCATACTCAGTATTTGAGGATGGCATTATAAGGATTCAGGGAGGAGAAGCTCTATGCAAAGTTCTCCAAGTGTGAATTTTGGCTCAGTTTAGTAGCATCCTTGGGACATATGGTGTCCAGTGAGGGTATCCATGTGGTCAGACGAGTGCGGGTAGAGTTTCCAGAAGCTCAAGATCCATTTGACCTCAGCTCTAGTGTTAGTTCTGCCATCAGCTTCAGGTTCTTATACCACGTATCTCGATGCCTCGAGGTTAGGCATTGGTTGTGTTTAATGTAGAAGGGTGTAGTAATTGCGTGATAGTTATGATTTTTGGAAGGGTATAGAGATGATATCAGTTTGAGGCTAACAGATGGGGTTATCTCCCACGAAGATTCCTGGGGTTGTGTGATCCTTAGGTGATTTTATAGTCAGTACTCCTTTATCAGTAAATGTTATATGTTGTAATTTGGGTTCAGATCGCTTGTGGAAGTTGGCATGACCATTCAATGGTGAAGGCGAGATTAGCATACGATTTGGGATATTAGATGGTTTGTCTCATATGAGCTTATGAAGGATTTAGTTGAATCTCACGAAAGTACGATGGCAGTGATAGCGTATGGGCATTGTGAGTTATTGTTTGTCTTGGTCGTTGGCTTTGAGCTAAGTGGGGGAGTTTGTTAATGATAAATTTATTGCACAATTTTTTTGTTGTATTGGTTTCGGTTCGAGGTATATTGGTGAATCAGTTATGACCTGTAGAGGTGGAGTCTGGGAATGACTCGAGCAATGGAAATTCATCGATACAAGTTGTAATGTACTCTGTGGGTATATGGGTTTAATGGAATGATTGAGTGGTACTGTAAAAAGTGTAGTGTGTGCAGTGTATGAGTTTTCTTGTTGCTTCAAATGTGGGGATTGCTTTCCTAGTATGTGGTTGGCAAACGGGGTCAGGTCGTTCTGTCTGCTTGGTCAGTGTAATTGAAATTTGCGTAGAGTGGATGACTCGAGAATGGTTCTGGCGGATTCAAGGTTATATGTAGCAAATGAGGATCTTCAAGGTGTGAATTGGGCTAGAACTGAGATTTACGTGGAGGGTGTCAAGGTTGTGGTGTCTTTACATTATCATGGATTCTATCTATCCGTATCAGGAAAGTGAAGGTAATGGTTTCAGATTCACAGGGTGTCTCTTCAGAGTAAGTATTTTGAATGTGTCACTTTGGGGGGTATTTGGGAGAGTATTCAGTGGCTTACGAGCCTTACACGGTTCGGTCTTATGCTTGGGTATCGTGTGGTGAGTCTAGGTTGAGAATTGTGGTATTATGGAAAGGAGAAGTATCAATTTGAAGGTAAGTCAGAAGAAACTTGGATAAATAGGACAGCTTTGTAGTAGGTCGGATTGGCATAGTAAGGGATATGACTAGTTCTTTGGGTGTTTAAGAGGCAGTGAGTTTTTACAGGTATTTCTTAGCAATGCTCTTGGGTTTTGGTGACCTGCGAAGCTTGGTGGAGTTAGAAGGATTCAACCATGTCGGTTTGGTGTTGTAAAAATGGGATTCGGATAGTTCCTGATGGTTTCTTCTACGGTTAGAGATGTGTATTTTATACGGGCTTGAGGAGCAGGTGATGTGTAATGATTTTGCTTCTAAATGGGATCAAATGGAAAGTTCTTGGCTAGTTGGGTACGTAGTTGCTTGTGTCTCGGAGGGGAGCATGAAGTTCTCATATTCATCATATGATGGCATGGCGTATGCGGTATTTTTGTATAGTGGAGATTTGCATATGTGAGGTCACGGTTCAGTTTTGGAAGGAAGGTCAGCACTGGTAGTTCAGATGACTAGGTAGATGATACCACTATTGGGTGGCTTGATGGGGGTATACATTCAAAATGGGCAATGTGTGGAGTCAAGGGTGCTTTATTAGTATTCCAGGTTGCTTGGTGACACGGAAGAATTTTAGGGGTATCCCTCATGGAATGATCGAGTATCAGGGATGTGTTATATATTCGAGTAGTGGAGTTGAGATCAGATATGGTACTTTGTGCGCTTCATGGACTTCGAGACTGAGAGTTCTAATAAGCAGATTATTTCGTGGTTTGTGGACTGTGAGGATGCGAGCAAAGCTAGTCAGATGTTAATAAATGCCATGATTCAGTCATTGTGAACCTCGGAGAGTTATCTATCTGTTGTGGGTGACCAGAGTTGATGTAGGGTTATTGGTAGACCCAATGTGTGTGTGTGTTCTACACCGGTTCGGAAATTGTTGACTACAAATTGCTATTGTTGAGGGATGTACCATTCGATTGTCATTGAATTTATTCATATTCTGGAGTGATATATGAGTTACCCTTCCGTGTTGCGAGGAGTGGTGATTGAAAGTTATATGCACTTATGGTGCGAATTTATTTGGGTTTTATAGTGGGATTTGAGTAAGGTAAGTAATTGAGTATTGCGGGATTGAGATGCATTGGTTATTTTCTTTCTGATTCGTGTGGCATGGTATCGTCTAATTCCCCTGTGGTTATGAAAATGCACTTTGAGTACTTGATGTCAAATTTTGCATGGTTATTGATTTTGAGCAAGGTGACTTGGGGTATTTCATGTAGACCAGCATTTGGATGGGATCCCGCTTTGTAGCGGAGTTAAGTAGAGGTATGATCCTTGGTGTCGGATTTGCATTTTGGTTTTACGATATGTACCAGGCTCTTAGCATAGTGTTGTGATGGTACTTGTTGAGCTGGCAGGGATGGTCCTCTCGTGTGAATCTTTTATATAATTTGATTACATTAAGATGTGGCTATTCAGTGCACGAGTTTGACAGGTTATGGCTTGAATTGTATTGATGTGTCATGTCATCAGAGTGGTCGTGTTAGATGAGAAGAGGTCATTGGCCCTAGAATCAATATTGTCAGAATTTACTACAGCATAGTTAGAAGTATAATATCGGGAGTTGGCATGGAAATATGCTATAATTCCTGTCTAGGGAGGGGGAGCTTCATGTCTGACTGATCGGACGAACGGTTTCTAGTTTCTACGTGTTTCTTTCACTATCGGCAGTATATAGAAGTGTTAGAGCGAGGCATTGCTTGATAAGAGGATAGGTACCGACATTGGGTTGTTTTGAGCAGCTATTATGATTAGGAGTTATCGTTATGGGTATTTGAGTCATGTGGTATATTATGTTATTACATCTTGGGTTACGAATATGGCTTGATACAGCGTGTTAAAACTTTTTCTATTTATAGTTGTCGAATTTTTATCTTGTAAATTATTTTAGAGGTGGAAATTTGTTTTTAAGGTTTATGGGTCAGGATTGGATTTCGAAATTTCAATTGTGTTGTGCTATTGGACCTATATGGGATAGGGTGATGTGGGATCACCCCCCGAGTATGTGCATGGTCAGTTACACGGCAATTTTTGGTGGTTTTTGGAACAACTCTAGGCACGTTCGAGGACGAATGCATGTTAAGTGGGGGAGAATGTAATGACCTGGTCTGTCATTCTGTGAGATTAGCCCCGTTATTCATGTTTTTGCCTCGTCATGCATTTCTTAGTCTGTTTATGATGTGTTGGGGTCGGTTGGTTCGGGTTCGGAATGGTCGCGGTGAGAATTGAGACACTTAGTCTCTTAAATTGGCTTAATAGTTGAAAAAGTCAACTGGGAGTTGACTCATTGGCAAACCACCTCGGAATGTAGATTTTATTGGTCGAATAGCTTCGTTGGGTGATTTTGGGACTTAGGGGTGTGTTTCAAACGTGGTTTTGATGTCCGGAGTAGAATTAGGCTTGAAATGGCGAAGTTGAATGGCGATTTCCGATCGGCAGTGGAAATAGGCTATCGGGGTCGGAATGGAATTCTAGAAGTTGGATCAGGTTCGTAGTGTCATTTTGGACGTGTGTGCAAATTTTCAAGCCATTCAGACTTGTTTTGGTTGGTTTCGGCATCGTTGCTGATTTTCTGAATTATTAAGAATCTTAGTCTTGAACCATGGGTTGAATTGGAGTTTCGATGTTATTTTGGGTGTTCCAATAGTTTGTTTAAGTCCGGGTGGTCATTCATGATATGTTTGTATTGTTTGGTTGGGGTCCCAAGGGACTAGGGTTGATTTCGGATAGTCATCGGAAGGATTAAAGTTGGAAAATGCAGTTGAAGGAGCTACTGGTGTTAGGTTTCTGGTGTGGCCGCGCCTGCGGAAGCGATGTCGCAGGTGCGAGTTGTCTTGCGCAGGTGCGAGAAATGGGCTTTAAGTGATTTTCCACAGGTGCGCACCTGGGACCGCGGGTGCAGAGGAATGACCGCAAGTGCAGTTTCACTGGACAGAAAGTATAAATACACAGCCTTCGTGAATTGGAGCTATTTCTTCAACATTTTCATCTGGGATTGAGCTTTGAGAGAGGGTTTTGAAGGGATAATTCAAGGGAACTTCGTTAAGGTAAGATTTTGAACCTAAACCCCGTCTCTATGTGATTTTGGACTGATTTAGAGTGAAATTGGGGGAAAATCAGTGATTAAATTGGGGGTTAGGGCTTGGAAACTTGAGATTTTGATTGAGGAATTGAAGAGGCAATTGTGGTCCGAATTTGATGTTCTTGGTATGTATAGAATCGTGGGAGAATGAAGATTCCGGTTTTGTGATTTTTATAAAATTCCGAGACGTGGGCTTGAGAGTCGAGTTTGGCTAATTTCGGGTTTTGTGACTAATTGTGATAATTTTTGAATGGGTTTCTCCCCCTAGCATATTTTGATGTTATTAATCTGGTTTTGAATAGATTCGGAGCATCTGCGAGCCGATTCGAGGGGAAAGAGCATCGCAAAATAGTTTTCAGTCCAGTTTGAGGTAAGTAAAGATTGTAAATCTAGACCTAAGGGTATGAAACCCTAGTATTTCATATTTTTTGGATAAATGTGGTGACGCACATGCTAAGTGACGAGCATGTGGGTGTGCACCGATAGGAATTTGTGACTTGGTCCGTCCCGTAGAGACTTTAAGTCGCATATTTGATTTGAAACGTATGATATCCTATATTTTTGAAGTTTACATTATATTATTGGGTTGTATTCCATGTTTGGGGCCTTGTGCCGAATGGTTTAGAACCTTAAGGGTATTTTTCCACTATTCTCACATAGAAATTTATGAACTCAGTCATCTTTTATACATGTTGTTGTTATCATTATGATCACACTATTTTAGAGTACTGAGAGGTACTTTGGGCTACGTCCCGTGAGTTGAAATGAGTCGCCCGAGTGGCTTGTGAGGATGATCGAGTGAGGCCGAGAGCCAAGTGGTATAGATTTGGGGTCATGACACTATGTAGGAAGTCCCAAATGCGGCATGGGCTTAATAATTGTGAAGCCCGCTTCCATCGCAAAAGCGACAGAAATACCTCAAATGCGATACCACCCCAACCCAGGCCAAATTCACAATTGAAACCTACACATCGCAATTACAATACATGTGATACCTGCTAATGTCGCAAGTGTCATGTTAGTGTTCGCAATTGCGACACCAGAGGCATCAACACACTAGCAGTTCAGATTCGGTCCAAAACCATTCTGCGACACGTCCAAAGCTCATCCAAGACCTTGGGCTCTAAAACAAACATCCACACAAGTCTAAAAACATAATAAGAACTCGATTGCGCGACAAAACACAAAAGTAACATCTAGAACTATAAATCAGACATCAAAACGCATGAATTTTAGGGAAAAGTTCAAGAACCTCTAGAATTGTAACCAAGCGTTTGAATCCTATCAAATCAACTTTGAAAGACAGCAAATCTTACATATAAGTTCTAAATGACATCACAGACCCATTCCAAGTCCCAAAATAAAATCCTGAACCCGGTTGCTAAAGTCAACCTATGGTCAAACTTGTAAACCTCTAATTGTCAATTTTTGGCAAGACAACACAAATCAACCTACGGACCTCACAATTCGATGTCGGGCGTACGCCCAAGTCAAAAATCATAATACAAACCTATTGGAGCCATCAAAACACCATTACGGGGTCGTTTTTACAAAAGTCAAATATTGGTCAACATAATCAACTTGGGCTTTTAAGTTAAGAATTAAAGGGTCTAAACCAACTCAAAACCTTCCGAAACGAAAACAATCAACCATGCAAATTATATAACAAAAAATGCATGTGTGTGAAATATTAAAAGGGGAAACTGGGTGCAAATACACAAAACGACGGATCGGGTTACAATATTTATTTGTGTTATGTGAAAAACGATACGTATACGGTGTGACTAGTGTATACGTTGGTGCTATGTTTAGATTATGAACGTAATAGACCATAGACTATTAATATGCCTTAGTTTGAGGATGTATTTTATTTAAAACGTGCTTGATCACTTAGAGACTATGTGAACACCATCACTACAATTGTTGTTGCCATAGTAATTCTTTATATGTTAAACAACATATGTTTTTTACTATTTTAATGTCTTTGTGCTCTATGTGATAAATTATGAACTTATATCATTGTGAAATTTTGGCATTATTGTTTTATGATTAATGTGGCACATATGGACATATTGAGTGGATTGTTTGGGTGTTGGCACGAGGTATTTATCATGCCATTGCGATTGATATGATGCCAGTGCAAAGCGATATGATTAAATTTTGTTATTGTGTCAGGGCGGAGCGATACGGTTGGATATGGTTATTGTGTTTTGATGGAGCGATACAGTTGGATATTGTTATTGTGTCAGGGCGGAGTGATATAGTTGGATATTCTTATTGTGTTAGGGTGGAATGATATAGTTGGATATCATTATTGTGTCAAGGCATAGCGATAAGGTTGGTTATTGTTATTGTGTTAAGGTGGAGTGATAAGGGTGATATCGTTATTGTGACAGAAATATAGGCACAATGTGCCATATGTTTGTGTTTCTTTTTTATCATTTGTTGTTAGAACTGGACATTTACTTTCATTGAGTTGTTATCACATGTTCTAAATAGATTGTTGTTATAATTTTCAATTATACAATTTGTTGCTAGTTATTGATATATTGCACAAGTTGTTTGACTAGTGAGTATCACATGATTTGAACATGGGGTTAGTCTTCATACTTACTGGTTACCGATTATGAGGTGCTCATATTACACTCCTGCACATTTTAGTGCAGATTTAGGTGTTGGAGGTGGCGAACCTAGGCAGTGAGAGCTTACATTGATCACGAGGATTAAAGGTAAAGCTGCATGACCGTGGTAGTCCTTTGGAGTCCCATATTTACCTTATAATATCATTTTCATATCCGAATAGTATTGTATTTATAGACATCCTTATGTATTCAAATATAGCTCATGACTGTGTACTGCCTAGTTCAGAGAAGTTGCATTGTGTTTTGGTTATTTCTGGACTTACGTTATTATTACTTCCACTGCTGTATTAAATATCATTTTGTTTTATTATGTTTTGTTGAATTAATGTTGTTGCGTGATAGGCTTACCTATTCTTAGAGATTGGTTCCATCACGATCCTTTTTGGTGGAATTTGGGTCGTGACATCACGAGACATCGCATACTAATCATAGTATAAGGCTGAGCAAAGTATTAGCCACTCGATAACTCATAACTACAGCTTCCAAGCAAATCATTGAGAGATAATTTAGGGGAAAAACTTAATTATTCCCAATTCCATTGTATTCTTTTCAAAATGATCTCTACTTAGTGTCTCAATAAAAATGTCAGCAATTTGATGCTCACTTTTGCACAAATTTATAAAGATATTATGCTTTTCAACATTATCCTTAAGGAAATGATGTCTACTATCTATGTGTTTTATTATTTATACTGATTTGTGTTCTTTAAATATTAATAACACTGATATTATCAGAGAATATATGAATATAATCAATAAAAACACCATAATCCCTTAGTGGTTGCTTAATCCATAATAATTGTGCACAGCAAGAAGCTACAGTAGGATCATCTGCTTCAGCATAATGCAAGCAAATTTTGTGTTTTGGTTCTCCAAAAGACAAGGAAAGAGCCCAGAAAATAATATATTCCTGGAGTGCTTTTCGTATCAACAATAAAACATGCATAGTTACCCTACTGATTGAAAATTATTATGACGATCCGATAAGCCGTTCTGAGTAATAGCCTTCATTTCCGTGTTTTGAGACCTTCATTAGCATCTTTTAATATTTTTTTGTTTGTGTGCATTGTTCGTGTATCTTTTGAAAATCTTTTATGTGAAATTTCGAAGAAAATAGAAATTTTGACCAAAAATGAGGCTAGAGTTGAGTACGGTCAACATTTTATGTAAACGACCCCGGATCAGTTTTTTAAAAATTTTAGTAGGTTCGCATTGTGATTTGGACTTGGGCATATGCCCCGATTAAATTCAGAGGTCCTTAGGTTAATTTGACTTATTTTACCGAAAGCTAGTAGTTTGAAAGTTTGGAAATTTTCTAGGTTAGACCATAGGTTGACTTCATGGCTATCGGGTTCAGATTTTAGTTTTGGGACTCTGTATAGGTCTGTTTTGTTATATGAAACTTTTCTGCAAACTTTGGTGCAATTCGGAGTTGGTTTGATGTTATTCGGACGCTCAGTTGTAATTCTAGTTGTTCTTGAGTTTCCCTTTGAAATTATATTTGTTTTGATCCTCAATTTACAGTTTAAGATGTTATTTTGGTATTTTGATCAGGGGAACAAGTTTTTTATGATGTTATTACACTTGTAAGCATGTTTCGTTTGGATCCCAAGGGGCTCAGGTGAGTTTCGAGCGTGTTTCGGATGAGTTTTAAAACTGTAAGGACTATGGTGAAGAGTTAGTTTCTGGTGTCTGATGCGGATCACACAATTTCGAGGTCTAGATCGAATTTTTGAGCCTTGATTTTTTGAATAAAAGTTCGCATTTGCAAGCAGGGCCTGGGATATGTGACCTCGCATTTGCGAGGAAATGGTTCTTATTTGCAAACTGGCTAGGGCCACTTTTACGAGCATTTTGTTCGCATTTGCGTCTACTGAAAATATAAGACAGCTTCAACATTTGCGATCAAACCATCACAATTTTGGAATTTGGTCTTCCGATACAAGGGTCACATTTGCGATCGTTGTTTCGCATTTGCGATGCTCGAAATTGCGAACAAGACATCGCAATTGCGACATCTGTAGCTGGGTCAAAGAGAGGAAATGGGACTTAGCTGATTTTACACCATATCTCAACCCTAAACACTCTAGAGGCAAGATTTCAAGAATTTATTCTTCACAAAATTACTGGTAAGTAACTCTAATCCACTTTCTTTTCACTCCCCATTATGTTTCATGAGATTTCAACATCAGATTTAGGATTTCCATGGAAGAAATTAGGGATTTTGGTAAAAATTGGAGATTTTATCAAATTGAGTTTTAGACCTCAAATTGATGTAGAATTTCAAAACAAATCACATAACCGGTTCGGAGTGAATGGGTGATCAGGTTCTGATCTAAATCTCGAGTTTTGACCAAGCGGGCCCAAGGTTGACTTTTGTTGACTTTTTCAAAACTGATCAAAATTGAACCTCTTTCATTAATGGGTAGTTTCTAAAGCTTATTTTAAATTGTTGGATCAATAATTTTCTAGATTTGATTGGTTTGGATGCTTGTTCAAAAGGCAAGGTTGCGGTTGAGTGATTGTTATGTTCGCGAACTGAGGTAAGTGTTGTGTCTAACCTTGACATGAGGAAATTAGGACTTGTTGAATTATTTGTTATGTGAATTATGTGATAAAATGACACATATGCGAGGTGACGAGCGTATATACGCCATAATGGGATTTAGCATGCGAGATTCGGATATTTAATTCTATGTTTTCGTTTATTCCATGATATCTTTTGTTATAATCTTAATTGTTACTTGCTTTTACATGATTTCTATGCTATAATTGTCACTTGTTATTTTAATTTTACTTGCCTTCATTTGTTCATTCCTCACATGATTTTTACTTATTTGCTACTATTTGTACTTGCCTTAATTGTATGTTTTAATTTTCACATGTTTTACCTACTATTATTCTTATTATATTAGTTGATGCACTCTATAATGTTGTTTCACTTATGTGAGTTGTTTAACTGTTCGATTTTGTGGTTCTTTACTGTCTTGTACATTCACCTTCTTTATGTTGATATTTTGTAAATATTTTTGTTGAATTGTTTATGTTGATGATTTGAAATTGTTTGGGGAGCGGTTGCACGCTACAATCGAAGTGAATAGTGCTAGAATGATATGAAGGAATAAGGATGGATTATGATATGAACATATTATGATATGGTGGAATCGGGTTGCACGCCACAACGGATTTGATATGTTGTAATTGCTTGTTATTGTTGATTTATCCTCATTATTATTATATGAAACTGATTCAGCTACTTTAGGAGACTTGAGCTATAGTTGTATGGCGTCTGCAGCCTTGAAGTCCCTTCTCCATTTTGTTATTTAGTTTCAAAAGGTTGTAATTTGTTCAGGCTTTATCTATCGTACTCTAGATGTACATGTATTCGTGACTCCAGATCCAGGGATATGTTTAGACCTCATCATTTAGTACTTTAATAGTCTATTTCATATGATTACATTATTATCGTTAATGGTTTGATTCATAATTTTTAAAACTGGTTAAGTAACTTAGCTAACATTGGGTTGATTAGAAAGTGAAATGTTAGGCGACATCACGATCCCGAGGATGGGATTCCAGGTCGTGACTAGTTGGTATCAGAGCAGTAGGTTGCTTAGGTATCACGAGTCATGAGCAAGTTTAGTAGATTCTGGAGGATCGGTACGAAGATGTCTGTACTTATCTTCTAGAGGCTATAAGACTTTAGAAAAATTTCACTTCTTTCTTTCTCCATCGTGAAACTTTATTCCATTACTGAAGTTTGAAACATTCTATTCTTATTCTCTCACAGATGGTGAGAATACACATGGAATCCACATCTGAGCAGGAGTTAGAGCCCCTTGTTGCAGCCACTATCACGGGTAGGGGTAGAGGTCGTGGTAGGGGCCAAGGTAGAGGCAGAGCTCAGCTTAGAGCACGTGCAGCAGTACCCATCGGGGAGCCTTAGATTTATCGTGTGGAGGAGATCCTAGTTCTGACCACCAGTCGGACCCGCTTAGGTCACGAAGGGATTCATTGTTACTCCTGTATTTCAGGACACTCTAGTCCGCTTAGTTGGACTCATGGAGAGTGTGGCTCAGGCTGGAGTATTACCTATGGCACCAAATGTCTCTCTAGCTAGGGGAGGAGTACATACTCCCGTCATTCACACTCTGGAGCAGATGACTCCCATATATCAGACTCTAGCAGTTCCAGTAGTTGGTGTAGTTCGGCCGGTTATTGCTACACATTCGGGAAGAGGCCGCGATGTCTTCTGCGGGATTGATGAGGTTGGATAAGTTCAACAAGCTCTTTCCTATTCACTTTGGTGGTACACCTTCTGAAGACCCACATGACTATTTGGATTGTTTCCACGAGGTATTGCGCAACATGCGTATTATGGAGTCCAATGGAGTTGACTTTGTAGTGTTCCAGATGACTAGTTCTGCCAAGAGATGGTGGCAGGATTATGTGCAGAACAGACCATCTAGTTCACCTCCACTTACTTAGGATTAGTTTTCGCAGTTATTTCTAGAGAATTTCATTCCTTTCACTCTGAGAGATGAGTACCGCAGGCAGTTCGAGCGCCTCCAAAAGGGTGGCTTGATTGTTACCTAGTATAAGACTAGATTTATGGATCTAGACCGTTATGCAGCAATATGATTCTCACGCATAAGGAGAGGGTGAGGAGATTTATTGATGGTCTTACTTTCGGTATCAGGCTATAGATGGACAAGGAGATAGGGTCGGACTCCCAGCTTGCTCAAAGGATGCCGATAAAGAGGACCTGTCGATGCTTTCATGAAAATGTCTGCAATCTAGGAAGAAGATGGTACAAACGACAAAGAGATAGGACCATCAAGGAGTTTCTCATGAACGAAGTGACAAGAAATTTTGATGTGTTCCATTCATTCGTGAAAGACGGGATTTTTAGCAATATGGATGACTGCTTGGTTGTCATAGTCTAAAGATACCGGCAAGGAAGGAGCAAAACAAAAATCGGCAAGAAGGTGGACAACCCAAGCTATTTCGGCAACAACACGACTCATAGAATGATATTCCGCTTCTACCGAAGATAGAGAAATGACCGGTTACTTCATGGATTTCAAAGAGATGGGACAACCTCCAAAGCTGAGAAAAAATCCACTGACGGGTCTCCGGCTATCGTAGCAGGCTTCCCAGTCGGCGTCACAATGAGCAAGAAGATTAAAGCTCGGCTCAGATGAAAAAAATCCCATGACCAAGATCATTTCGAGCATATCGAAGAGTATGTAATGCTGCCAGTATATGGCCAGAACATGGAGATTGCATAAATTGGCTAAGGTGTTGCACAACATAAGCCAAATAAGGTCTTGTATGTGTCAAAAAATTCAAATATTCCTGTAATCTTCGATAAACAGTTGGATCCGGCAAAGGTTCACCCGAATTTGAAGAAAGTTTAACCGTTGGATCTAATGAAGTTGTCACACAGTGACCTTCAAGAGGGGGATATTCATAAAGTAAATCAAGGGAAAACTTGCATTGAGTGACAAGCAGACCTCTAGGTTCACTCGTAAGTTCCATTCCAAAAAGAAACCTGGGGTGTATACTGAAAAGGTGTAGTAGGAAAAGGAGAATGGGACATTTGAGAAATATATTGACTAGGAAGAACACTCTCACTAGGTGGAAGACAAGCTGGAAATAGTTTTGTTAAAGGGATAACATAGGCAAAAGGAAAAATAGACTCACAGAACTTCACAACCCTTGAGATAAGAATCTTATTTGACTGAAAATATAGAATTTTTTATCTTTCCTTCCCAAAAGGGTACCCTAAGAAAACACCTAGTAAAGCTCTAAGGGACATTATGTCCCTATACCTTGCTAAAGTAGAAACAAACAAGAGACATTCAACGGGTCTAATATGAGTGTGTGATGGTAATTTGTAATATGTCACCTGATAAGGAGATTTACCATTCAAGACTTTAGAGGGAAATCTATTGACCAAATAAGTTGAAGTTAACAGGCTGTCTCCCCAAAACATCTTTAGAAGGTGAGATTGGTATACCAAAGCACGACAAGTTTCAAAAGATGCTTGTGTTTTCTTTCCACCACCCCAGTTTGTTGAGGGGTGGTTGTGCATGAAGTTTGGTGGATGATTCACTTTGAAGAAAAATATTCTGATTGAAGGTTCTCAGTCCCTATCTCATAAGCATTGTCTGAACAAATGATCTTAACTTTGATTGCAAATTGTCTTTCTGCAAGAGCAAGAAAGGTTTTAAGAGCAGAAAAGGCATTGGATTTGGTAGATAAGAGAAATGTCCAGGTTCCTCTTGAGAAGTCATCTACAATGGACAAAAAGTATCCTTCCACTTTGTAAGTACGAGTATTGTAGGGTCCCCAAGTGTCAATGTGTAATAATTCAAAATAATGATTTGAGGTGATACTACTAGTAGGAAAAGGTAATTTGGTGTATCATGTCATAGGTCAAATTTCACAAGGATACTCTTGGTGATTTTGCAAAGAACCGATAATTCCATTTATGTTTCTCATAGCTGAATAAGGTAGATGTCCCAAACAATAATGCCGCAACATACTTGAAATAAATTGTTCAGAAACTAGAATCATTTTATTCATAGTAGAAACTTCATGGAAAGAAACATTGTCAGCTACAGACTCTAAAACAAACTCCGACCTTGGATAAAGAGACTTAACAACAAAATTAGACTCAACAAAACTACAAGAGTTAATAGAACTTCTATGAACATAAGACTGAATGCCATTAGAATTAGAAACAATAGACTTGGATTGAGTTGTATTATCTTCCAGCAGATGCACATAAAGGCCTGCAGATACTTCACCAAACATTAGAACTCTATATGGAAAGGCCCTATAACAAGCAACCACACTTGTTAAAAATGACATTGAAGTCTAATTGTCTACAAAGTTGACTGGCCTACATAAAATTATGTTTAAAATAGGGAACATACAACACATTGTGCAACTCAATATCTGAAGATAAGTAAATACTACCCAGAGAACAAACTATCACTCTATAGCAATTTGGTAGGTTAACAAAAACAGGAATAGATAACTCTTTTATATCATGAAGAAGGGTTTTGTCAAAGTTCATGTGTTGAGAAGCTTAGGAGTCAATGATCCAAGGATTAGAAATTATAGAAGAAAAACAAGATGTAAAATCATGCGTAGCAGCGCTTACCAGCAAAATTGCCAGTTACATTGATCTCAGAACCTGGGGCAACAGGAGTACCAGCTTGCACTGATTGTAGCATCTGAATCAGGTGGTCACATTGCTCTTTTGTGAACCCATGGGAGTGTGTGACTGCACCTAAGGAGGCACCTGATCCATCTCATTCCTCTAGATTTACTGCATTTTCTTCTCCACTACCATAGGTCCTTCTAGGCTTAGTATACTTGAAATTCTGAGGGTAGCCATGAAATTTATATCATTTATCCTTCTCATGCAAGGTTTTTTATATTACTTGCAAAACAAACAAATTATTCTCATCTCCATGTTACTGCTCATATTGTTTGTATTATAATCACTGTTGTTCTTTTGTATAGGCCCTTTTGGTGTCATTACATTGAAAGCAGCAGATTGATTGACATAGAGCTCTTCTCTCTATCTCTCTTCATGAAAGATTAGAGAGTAGGCTTGTGCTTTAGTAGGCAAAGGCTTCATCATCAAAATAGTGCATAGAATAGCAGAATAAACTTCATTTAAACCCATCAAAAACTAGAAAAGCTACTGATCTTCATTCATCTTGAAGTTATGTTCCTTGGCCCCACACTTGTACTCACAACTGCAAATCATGAAGGTATTCAGCTCCTTCATCTGATCCAAAATCCTTTTTTGTGAAATAAAAAGCTACATCAGTGAATCCCTAAGATATCCTGCTGAGTTCCCTTTGCAACTGGAACATATTTGGCTTCATCAGTTTGTCCATACCTTTGCTCTAACTCTTTCCACAATTCTTATGCAGTTTATGAATAAATCACGCTCTTTGTGAAGTCCTTACTTAGAGAGTTAAGAAACCATGTGATGAGTGGCTAGAATTCGTGATTTTAAGCATTATATCCCTTGCATTTTATGTGCTTTA
>ML369773.1:0-23508 GCA_005239525.1 Nicotiana knightiana | reverse complement strand
TGCGTTGGTGATTCAAGCAAGAATACTTCAATTATTTATAGAGTCAGTTGTTGAGTTTGTCGTTCAGTTCTGGTACAACTCTTCCTGGGAGAAAGAGTTCGTATTAAACTCAACTTCCTTCCTTCGTTACTGTCCTTGCTGAATTCAACTTCTATTCTCTTATCAATTTGCAACCTTTTCACATTAGGAGACACTCTCTTTGTTCATTGATACTTCACAATCGCATTCATCTCCTATGCATATACGGTTCATGTGTCAACGCGTCAGGTCAAGTATGTGTGCTCTGATGGACCTGGTTCAACTGGTCAGACATTTGCCAATCTTCAAAACTATGCAGTGACTTGGGTCAACAAATTCTCCCTTTTTGATGATGACAAACTTGTGAATACCTAATTTTTGAATGCTTTTAACTCCCCTAGAAATACTAGTATTTCGATGATTTTTAGTTATTTTGTGCACTTTTTATTTTTTTTATTTCTCTATTAAAAATACCAAAAAGTATTTTTTACCTTTTACTTTTGTACATTAGTTGGCATCTTTAAATTATATATCCCAAAAAGATTTTCTTTCTACTTGTATAATTTTCTAGGATTAAATAAGATGATTAAGGGTTGAGGAATTTGGCTATTGTATTTTTGATTAAAATTGAGCCAAATTGGCCTAAAACTTGAGCCCAATTCATCCATACCCAGTCCAATTGAGGGTTGAACAAGTCTTGGTTCAAAACATCGTAGTTTTATGATGAAACTACGTCGTTTCATTAAGTGAAACTAAGACTAAATCTCATCCATCCATAGCATTCTTATCCAACAGCCCTAATTCATTCTTCATCCCAAATATTTAAACCCCCCAATACTCAAAAAATTGCCCCATTTCCCCTCTTAACTTCCCATCTTCTTCCTCTCTTTTCTCTCTCTCGCCTCTTACCCAGATCCCCCTCTACCGCCGTCTGCCGCCCGCCAGAATTTGCCACTGGCGGCGGCCGTCGTCCAAACTCCCCCATTTTTTCACCATATCTTCCTCTCAACCTCCTCTCCATGAATCCAAGCCTCATATCCTCCAAAACTCCACCAATCTCCATAGATCTAAGGAAAACCGAAATCCTAGGCCCTCTTTCTTTTTGAAATTCTCCGCAAAACAAACCATCTCACCCCACAATACTTACATCAATGGGTAGGGCTCTTCAAGACCTACCTATTGATGTCAATTTCACCCCGAAAATCCGGCGATGGAATTTCGGCGACCACGCTGCCACCACCCGCTGCCGTGCCTCAACCCCCACTGATAACCCCTGGCCTCGCTGCCACTGCCTCTCATTTCTCCCGTCACATTGTCCTCAGGCGAGTTTTTTGTTGTCGATTTTCATCGAAACTAGTCATTTCGATGAGAATCAACAATAGAAGCTTGCTCGAGCAGCACCACTGTCCCGCTATGTATCGCTGCCTATTAGCTACTACGCCACCATTGTTCGGACACTCAAATTGGGTAAACTCAAGTATTAATGCTTTCCTCCATGTTTTAAATTTTCTGTTTCCTTGTCGTTTGTTTATATTTCTGTTATAGTTAATCTGTGGTAGTGATTCGTGTTAGTTTCATTGATCATCAATGTTAGTCGTTGCTTAATACCTTTGAATCGCGTATTAGTTAGTCGTTTTGCTCAGTCATTATGTTTTGTTTAGTAAATCAGTTTTGTTAATCACTTGTGAAATCTGATTAACTATTTGTAATGGGCGAAGCTCGCTGATTTTCTGGTTTCACGATTAATTTTGTTGTTTTTCCCTAGTTTGAAATTCGTTAGTGATCGTTAGTTCATGTTTAGTCTCGTTTTTGATTGCGTATTTCAGTCAAGTCGATAGTTATTTCAATTGCAACTCGTATCCTGCGTCGCCTTAGATTGTTAAGTTCTAATTTCACATTTTATTATTATTTCTAGTTTTGTCTATGGCCTTAACTACATGTTTGTTCATTTGTAATCATTAGTTTCTTTGTTAGTTTAACGGTTCGATTCTAGTTATCTGATTTTGCACCTTCTAGTTTGAAGCCATAGTTTGGTTTGATATTATTTTGTGAGGGTAGTAGAAGGTACTTGAGTGTAGGACCTTTGTTTGTTTGTTTTTACTGTTCGGGGACTATTTTGGAGTACAATACTCCAAAATTCTGTCCATATTTGGTGAGGAAAAACTGTTCATTGAATAAAAATCTGTTTTGGATAGATTTTTGGTCAAAAATCTATCATTTAGGACAGATTTTTGGCCAAACAAATCTGTCCCAAAGGTCCTTTTTCTCCTATATAAAGAGGAGGTATTTTCACACTATAGACACACATCTTGGACTCTAAGAAAGACACATATTTTGTACACATTTTGAAAAACATCTTCTCACACATTGGAGAGAGTAAATTATCACTGCTGAATTTTTCTGGCTCACTTTGGTTTAAATTGTTGTTGGTCTTGTTGTTGCGCTGCTGCTGTTGCTATTTTGTTTGCAGAAATTTAGTCCCTCCATTGCTAATATTTTCTTTCTGTGGATCAGGTAATTCCCTCAAGTAACTTTCTCCACTGTTGTACTACTTTTGGTTCAAGAGTGAATGGAAAGGAAGTGTTTTGAATTCCTTTAGAGTATCCTATACCTTGAAAGCATTATGTTTGTGTATAATCTGGTTCCCTTTTAAGTATCAAGCATTATGTTTTGTGTATAGTCTTGTTCCCTCTTAAGTATCAAGCATGTACAAGAGTTAGCTAATTTTTTTTTGTTAGTCAATGACTTGTTTAGATGATGTTCTAGTTGCTGATTTTTCTATATTAGGCATTCCTTCTTACCTTCAATAGTGTAAATCTTGAATGGAGGTTATGAAAAGTTCTTTCCATATGATGCTTCTGTTGTTTAGAATATTGTAGGTAGAATTCATGTTGGTCTCCTAATGAAAATGCTCTTAGCGACCAAATCTTGAAGCATGTTAATGTCATTTTAATCCATCTTTCTCTTTTCTTAGTTATGAGTTCATATAATTGTTCTTTGAAGTTTTGTGTAATTATTACATGAGTTGATGGCTTTCCTTGGTTAGTGATGGTTTCAAACTTAGTTCGAATTAAATGTCAAATGGGTATATGGTTCTTTTTTTTGAAAAAAAAAAAAAAAACTCAAGATGTGTTAACTAGAAATAGACCTGAGTTAAATAGAAATTGAGTTTTGTTCTCTATTTTAAGAAGATATGTAGTAGAAAATCATTTTTTTTCTTTTGTAGTTAGATTGCCAAATTTGTTTAAAAACATTTAGTAAATGATCCAATGTTGGTGTAACAAATATATATATATATATATATGTATGTAATTCTGCTAGGCCAATTTTATTGTGAACCAAATCCATAAGCATATAAGGTGGCTTAATGCCTTGAAAATCCAAAAAGCAAAAAAAAAAATAAAAAAAAATGACCCAAACTTTCAAGTGTCGATTTTATTTTACTAACTCCAATAATAATAGATTTTCTTAATAATAAAAATAATTTAATAACTTAATCACTCATAATTTTCTCATTTTATAAATGCTACGCAATTAGTAGGCGCGCTTTAATTTCCCGGAATCGCTTGCGTAACGTGATGTTCAACATCCAATAAATTAATTCAACAATGTCATACCCTATTCGTTAGTTTTTAGTTAATTTTTAATTTAATGAACTCATTGCTAAATTCGCGGATTCGCTTGCGTAGCGCGATAGTTGAACTTTTAGAAAATTTTAAAATTAAATTCTTCGAATGTTGTAATTTTCTCCGAAAGCAATGATGTACTAATAATCCCCGTCATGACTGCGGATTCACTTGCGTAACACGGTTATGACAAAAATCAATAAAATTCATCTCGGTCGCACACTCTCTTGCGTGGTGCGGTTAGGACAGTTTTATTCAAAATTTTCTTCAATAATTTTAATAATTAAAAGTGGATAGGTAAAACATAGAAATCCAATAAAACACACTTTGTCCAAACTTAATTCAGGCCAAGTTTAAGTCAATAAAGCGATCGCGCTAGAACCGCGGGACTCGGGGAATGCCTTATACCTTCTCCCCGGTCAACAGAATTCCTTACCTGGACTTTGTTTTCGCGGACCAATAAAAAGAAAGTCAAATCTTCCTTTGATTAGGGATTCAAATAAAAGCCGACTTGGAACACCCAAAAATCAATTCCAAGTGGCGACTCTGAGCAATAAAATAATCTCTATTTCAAAATTGTCACTTTAATTGGAAAAACTCTTTAACCCACAACAATCCAATAACACAAATCTTTCGGGGGTTGGAAAAAGGGGTGTGACAGCTCTGGCGACTCCGCTGGGGAACAACCAGAATTCGAGCTTGTACATGTTGACTTTTTATTTGGCTTCATTGATTTTGTATATGTTGTGATTTATTTGTGCCTAATGTGCTACTTGTTCACTTTTTACGGCTTTGATATTTTTGAACTGTACATATAAACTGTTTTCTCACGCACCCCCTCTGAGTCTTCTTGAAATCAAGAATTAGGCATTTGCTTGACATAGCCCACTTTATTTGAGATAGCCGAGGTGNTAGAAGAAAAAACCTCATGCCGGATATCCCTAGTAGGTTCGCTTTATTTGCATCACGTGCATTTGACTTAGCGAAACTTGATACAGTGGTCGGGTCCGTATAAGGCAGGTATCCTCTTTGAGACCATCATGTCCACTTTTGTGCTACTTGTCACATCATTTGGAAGGCTTGCTTGCATTGTTGACCGGCTTTAGAAAATAGTTGAGCAGAATTTCTCAAAAAAAAAAAAAAGGAAAAAAAAGGAAAAAAAAAAAATTCTCCTAGTTTAGTACAAATAATTTTTTTAATAAGATTTTGTAGTAGTCTGACGTGAGGTGTAAAGATTAATTTCATAAAAAGTCAAAACAGAAAAATACTCAGTTTCACCTAAATACGCGGGTCTGATTCTCACCGGATGTGAGATACGTAGGCAAACTTCATAAGTTCCGGCCCCCGTTTTTT
The DNA here is from genome assembly GCA_005239525.1 of Nicotiana knightiana. Classification (NCBI taxonomy): domain Eukaryota; kingdom Viridiplantae; phylum Streptophyta; class Magnoliopsida; order Solanales; family Solanaceae; genus Nicotiana; species Nicotiana knightiana. Next base: position 18,511 of record ML369773.1, on the reverse strand, counting down.
CAAAAATCCAAAAGAAANTCTACTTTGACCCGTTTTTATAGTTTACACACTTTTGTATTGCCGCTTCTTACTGCCGTATTTATGTTAATGCACTTTCCAATGATACGTAAACAAGGTATTTCTGGGCCTTTATAGAGAAAAGAAAAATAGATCCTAAATATTTGTAATCAATCATTTATCACTTGGTGGAGGAATATATAGTATTTCATTGCTACAAGTATGGATTATTGAAAATAATAAGACATGGGTTTGGATATTTCCCTTTAACTATTCATGTCAACTAAACGGGGGGATTGAAGGGAATTTTGTGAAGAGAAAATGGATTATGGGAGTGTGTGACTTGAACTATTGATTGGTCTGTGTAGATATATGCCTGCTTTATCATTGGCTCCATTAGGGTTCGTAGTCTCATCCTGAAAAGGTTTTTTTCTTTCTCCGGACCTACCATCTTTTTGGATTCCTATCTGAATCAAATTTTGAATTTGATTAATTTATTGGAATTGATAAAATTAGGAGAAGCTCTCACCTTACCAACAAGCTGAGAGCTGATGGATGTTGGTCACGACTACTATCAAAAAGCTCCTATGAAGATGAATATTTCCGAATAATAGTATTAGTAGTTCGTGAGACTAATTTTGAGCTAGATAGTGGATTGATGTTCACTGTAGCACTATCTGACCTTCATTTAATTCATTCTTTAGAAGTCTTTCTTTAGAAATCCCAAATAAAAATTTAAGCCCAAAAATATTTTCTTCCATTTTAAAAGAGAATAAAATCAAAATCCGAAAAATATTTTTCTACCTTCTTTTTAGAAGTCTTTTTCCCAAAATTCAAATAAAAATCAAAATTCAAAAAAAAAATATTTTCTTTCTTATTTAGAAGTCTTTATTTCAAAAAAAAAAAAAAAAAAAAAAAAAAAAAAAAAAAAAAAATATTTTGGAAAAAAAAACTAGAATAAAAAATCAAAATATTTTCGTTCTTTCGAAAATTGAAAAGAAAATTCAAGATTCAAAAAAAAAAATTCTTTTTCTTCAAAAGTATTCCTTTCATAAATTTAAAATAAAGGTCCAAATATCCCAAAAAAAAAGTTCCTTTCTTCTTAAAAAGATTTTTTCGAAATTCGAAAAAAATAACAAAAAGATTCATATTCTTTGGTCACCTTTTACTGTTTGCCCTCGTATTCTGGCCGTTTTTGCAAGATAACTTTAAAATCTTCATGGGAAGTACCGAAGGACCGTTTTTGTTAAAGTAGCCATTTTTAGTTTGTCTATTTCTTATTTTTACTTTTTTATTTTTATTTTTATTTTTGTCCCCATGCTTAGTCGTTTTTACTGAAAAATTCTCTAAGCCTTTCGTGGAAGAATCAAAAGGTCGTTTTTATAATAATAGTCATTTTCCTACTTTTTGTGTATGCTAATTTTAAAAATAGTAAGTAGATCGAGTCCTAAATGGCATTTTCTTTTATTTTTAAAATAAATAAAAAGGATTAATCAGAATTTCATATAGCTTAGGAAAGTCCTGACCCTTTTTTATCTTATTCTTAGGTTCACCATGAATTCTCCACAAAGAAGCAACCAGAAAAGGGTGAGAGACGAGACACCTCCTATGTTTTTGATAAGAGACAAGATCCCCAATAGTCTCTGTAATTGGTGGGCTAGTTTTGCGACATAGGAACGAAATCAAGTATTTAAGCACCTTAAGTTCCTCACAAACATCATGGGGATTAAGCCTAACAGAGATTTAATCGAGGCTCTAGTAGGTTTTTGGGACCCCTTGAACAATGTCTTCAGGTTCAAAGACTGTGAAATGATGCTTACGTTGGAAGAGTTAGGTGGGTATACCGGATTAGGGAGGGACCTTCGTGGGAAAAAACCTGATGCTCCGAGAAAAATTGGTGTAAACAACTTTCTGAAAAATTTATGCCTCCGTCGAATTCCAATGGGTTGCCTGGACGAAGGTTGGGTTCCGTTGTAATATTTCTATGACAGATTCGGGGACGATAAAGGGTTTGAAAACTTCTCAGGCACAGAATTCGTCAACCAATTGAGTTACGACGCATGGAGGGAGTTTAGAGTCTTCGTGTTCATGATATCATTTCTGGGGATCATGGTCTTTCCGGAGCGTGGTGGGCGCATCAGAATTCGATTAGTTGCGATGGTCTCATTTTTGCAAAGTAGCGAGGATCACACCATTCTTCCCATGATTCTGGGAGATATTTTTCGAGCTTTGACACGCTGCCAAGATGGTGAATATTACTTCGAGGGATGCAACATTCTACTGTAGATGTGGTTCATAGAGCACCTTTATCATCATCCAATAGTAATAAATTTCAATGACAATTGGCTGAATTACATCGGATGTCACCCAGAGAGGGCCGCAAGTTGTAATCTTCCAGAGGGGGTGAGGGCTTGGCAGACATTGCTCGGTTCGTTGAGTGCTGATGGAATCACTTGGAACTATTATTGGTTCCCTTCTGCTAGGATCATGCATATGTCGACGTATCGTCCGTTCTTCATACTCATGGGTTTCAGAGGTTTCCAACCCTATGCACCCCTACGCGTCATGCGCCAGCTAGGGAGAGAGCAAAAGAGGCCCCCGACTGAGGACATGCGTCCGTTCATATGGGAATTCCAGGCCGAAGAGCCTCCAAGGGAGTCATATGCACAAAAGGTCTGGTTTGGTAGTCGATTTTCTGATTTGGACGAGATAGTAGCTAATCGTGAATGTGGGGAGGTAAGCCTCGCATATCTTGAATGGTTTCACAACCAGGCTATCCCGGAGCAAAGGCAAGAAAGATCCATACGACATGCGACTGATTGGGAGGAGGAGATCGAGGCCAGAGTTAGAGAAACCAGAAGGGAAGTAACACTAGAGTTCCAATCCCGTATTGACATTTTACAAGAAGATAAAGGCATTCTGGAGACAGCCATGGACATACAACAGGTTGATTTCGAGCGGGAAAAGGCTAAGTGGGCACAAGAGAGGCGAGCACTCAAAGCTCAAATTAGGCAGGTAAAAGTGATCACTACCGCTCAACAACAGGAAGAAAGAGAAGCTCAATTCAAGGTGGTCTGTGGTCACGAGCACAGAGGTTTTGCTTTGTTGATACAAGGTCTGAGGGATCAGATAGGGGGAGTTGAGTCAAGCAAGGAGCGCCAAATCGCGGAGTTTGAAATAGAAAGACATCACTACCAAAGTATGATCAATCGGTTGGAGGGGGAGTCACTGGAAATTCGGCGCCAAAGAGATATGGCCTTGGAGCGCGAGCGTGATGCACTGGTTCTAGCTTAGACCCGTGGTCAACAAAATCAAGAGTTTCACTTGGCTCAGGAACACATTAAAGGAAAGATCCTCGAGGTAGCCACATATACCTCCCGGGCTTGCAGGAGTTGTCAGGGAATGACGCCCGAACGATTTGCTGAAGTATCATTGAACGTCGCTCGTCACATATCTGCAGATTTAGAGAGGATATACCGCGATGTTGGGGGTCAACCGCAGGAATAATCTCCATGACTACAATAATTCTGGTGGATTCTCTTGGAGAATTTTGGATCTTCTTTCAGCTGGAAGATCATTTTGACTGTTCCTTTGTGGTTTTTGAGTATGTAAGAGTCTTTTGTTGTTTTGAGTCTTGTTATTTTGCCCTTTGTCTTAAAAGGTCTGTTTGAGTCAAGTCTGGTCATGTTTAAACAATTATCTTTATGTAATTCTTGTTATTGAGTCTTGTATCAAAAAATTAAAATCAATGAAAAAGATATTGTTTTGGAAAAAAAAATTCGAAAAAAGAACCAAAAAATGTTTTGTATAAAAAGAAAAAAGNCCGACTGAAAGCTTTAGGGAGTATGCAATCAAGTGGAGGGAGAAAGCGGCTAGAGTCAAGCCACCCATGGATAACCATGAGTTGATCGCTGTTTTTCTAGAGGCCCAAGAGCGTGATTACTTTCAGAACATGATGTCCGTGATGGGTAGACCTTTTGCAGAGGCAATCAAAATAGGGTAAATGGTCGAAAATGTCCTCAAGACTGGCAGAGTTANTGTGATGATCTGATTCATGCGGCGACATGATACGTAGGCAACCCCTAAAAGTTTCGATCAAAATATTTCAATAACTCTAAAATGAGGGATCAAAAATAGGCAAGTGAAAAGGAAAGCGAAAAAAATGAGAAAGAGAAGAAGAAAAAAAAAAGAGAGAAGAGAAAAAGAAAATTTGAGAGCGCCAATAAGCAGCAGCCTCATAAGTCGGGATGAAACATGAAGCCTTCAAAAACATGTTAGAAATGGTGACAATGTTAGGAACATGGCATATTACGTGCGATTCATATGTGTAAAATGCTTAACCCTAACAAGTTTGTTGTCTTTTAGTTAGTAAGCTTAAAGANAGCTATCCAAAATGGGTCGGGAAGTTTCGCAAATAAAAAGAAGAGAGATGAGGGGTCCATGATGGCTTCGGGATCCAGGAAAGTTCAAATAGGGGCACCGCACCCTTATGTGCAAGTTCAGCAGGGGCAATCCAGCTACCCTCGACATTATTATCCTCCGCCAAATCCTCAATACTCTGTGGGCCCACCATAATACACAGTGTTCAATGCTTAGTCTTATGCTCGGCCTCCCAATCAGCAAGTACGAGCACCAGCTCCAAGGATCCCCCGAACTTAGCAACAAAATATTTGGGCACCCTACAATGCTCGTCCCAGATAGGATTATGGTCTAGAGCAAAGGCCGACAGAAAAATTCACCCCATTGGCTGAATCATACTCTAGTTTATTCCAGAAGCTGAAGCAAATAGGCGTGATTGGACCCATCGCTCCCCACCATATGCATCCTGATTCACATGGATTTCAAGAAAATGCTAGATGTGAATATCATTTAGGGCCCCCAGGGCATAGCACTGATGACTGCTGGACTCTGAAGAGAGCCATAGAAAGACTAATTGCTAAAAAACTGATTGTGGTGACAAATGACGAGGACCCTCCTAATGTGACCAACAACCCCTTGCCAGTACACAATGATGTTCACTTTGTGGGTGATTGGCCTAGATCAAGAATACAAGCCGACTGGTCGAGTAGAAATGACATTNATCTCAGAGAAGGCAACTTTATTTGTTCCAAAAATCTCGAGGTTGGAAGTTCGCTCCAATGTTCCATGCCCAAGGTTATATGTCCTTGGAGGCCACCCTATCACAAGGTAGAACCAGGAAGGTATGAAGGGTACAACTGAGCCAATCATAATCAAACCTGTCGTGCAACCCCCTGTGACAAACACGAAGACCATTCCTTGGAACTACAACAAAACTGTGATGACTTACAAAGGCAAGGAAATCATAGAAGAAGTGGGGGAAACTGGAGGTTTGACTCGATCGGGAAGGTGCTACTCTCCAGAAGAGTTGAGGAAGGCCAAGCAAATCAGAGAAGGCCCATTGCCAATAAAGAAACCAGTCACTGAAGAAGAGGCAGAAGAGTTTTTGAAGAAGATGAAAGTTCAGGATTACTCAATCATTGACCAGCTGAGAAAGACTCCTGCCCAAATTTCTCTACTATCTCTGCTCATACATTAAAAAGAGCATGCTCGTGTGTTAATCAAGATCCTGAACGAGGCAAATGTCTTAGAGAAGACCACAGTGAATCAGTTAGAGAAGATCGGTAACAGATTTTTTGAGGTGAACAAAATCACCTTTACTAATGATGAACTCCCCGAAGAAGGAGCCGGGCGCAACAAGGCTTTGCACTTGACTGTTAAATGTGAGGGGCACGATGTGAAACATGCCATGGTTGATAGAGGCTTGAGCGTAGATGTATTCCCTCTCTCCACCTTGCAAATCATGAAGATCAATAAAGATAGAATCCGAACCAGCAATGTCCGTATCCGCGCTTTTGATGGCTCGACGAGAGATACCATTGGGGAGATCAACCTCACCATGATGATTGGGCCGGTTAACTTCGAAATTATCTTCCAAGTAGTGGACATGGATACTTTTTATAACTTTCTTCTTGGAAGGCCATGGATCTATACGGCCTGAGCTGTGCCATCCACTTTGCATCAGATGCTCAAATTCGAACATGACAGGCAAGAAATTATTGTTCATGGGGAAGACGAGTCGTCCGTTTATAAAGACCCGTTAATACCTTGTATTGAGGCCAAGGAAGGGTACGAATCCATTTTCTACCAGGCGTTTGAAGTGGTTGCTGCGGACCATGTAGAGGAAGGAAGGCCCATTCTGCTCCGCCACATCTGTAATGGTAGCGACACTCTTGATGAGACAAGGTTATGAGCAAGGAAAAGGCTTGGGGGCATCATTGCAAAGAGTTTCGGAGCCCATTTCTCCGTTCAGTAACCAGGGTAATTTTAGTTTAGGCTTCAGGCCGACACAAGCAGATGAAGACAAAGCCAAATACCGCAAAAAGCACGGATGGGTCTTGCAACAACCTATCCCTCACATTTTCGACACCTTTGTCAAGCCGCGACTCCAAGAAGGTCAACGTTCCTCAGCGCAGGCAGACATTGATGAGATTTGCCATGGACTCAGCCAGATGTTTTCTGAAGTGAATATGATCCAGGCAGGTGAAGGCACTAGTCGTGCCGATGTGCAACTAATTGGCCCAGATACCATGCTCAACAATTGGGAAGCAACTCCTCTCCCCACAAGGAAGGAGTCTTGGTAGTTTGCTTTTGCAGTTTCTTTTTGTATTTTGGGTTGCTTTCAGGGTTGTAATCCAAACATCTCAGTATTTGTTTTGTTTTGATGTTAACCCTTCTATCCTTTCGAATTCAATGAAATGCAGTTCAGTTTCGTATTAAAATTGTGTATCTTTTCCGTTCCCTAATTCAGTCATTTTGTTTCCATTTCAGTTTCGTTAATGCCGGCTTTAATAACATGACATGCATGCGGAATTCACGCCCAGATCTTAAAAAGCTGTCTAATTTCGAAATAATGCATCAAGAGGCTGAATATGACGAAGATGAGGCTGTTGAGAAAATAACAAGAGAGTTGGAACAATTTGAAAATAAGCCTAAGCCCAACCTCAATGAAACTGAGTCCATTAATATCGGAGGTCACGAAGAAGTTAGAGAAACAAAGATAAGCATTCACACTGAACAAAAAACCAGAGATTCCTTGATTCAACTCTTATTTGAATACAGAGATGTGTTTGCTTGGTATTATGATGATATGCCGGGTTTAAGTGCTGATCTAGTGGTTCATAAGCTTCACACGTATCCTGATTTTCCACCAATCCAACAAAAGCAATGAAAATTTAAAACGGACATGAGTGACAAAATCAAAGAGCAAATAATGAAGCAGTTGAGCCAATTTGGTCAGAGCTGTCCGATATACCACCTGGGTGGACNTTGCAACAACCTATCCCTCACATTTTCGACACCTTTGTCAAGCCGCGACTCCAAGAAGGTCAACGTTCCTCAGCGCAGGCAAACATTGATGAAATTTGCCATGGATTCAACCAGATGTTTTCTGAAGTGAATATGATCCAGGCAGGTGAAGGCACTAGTCGTGCCGATGTGCAACTAATTGGCCCAGATACCATGCTCAACAATTGGGAAGCAACTCCTCTCCCCACAAGGAAGGAGTCTTGGTAGTTTGCTGTTGCAGTTTCTTTTTGTATTTTGGGTTGTTTTCAAGGTTGTAATCCAAACATGTCAGTATGATTGTTTTGTTTTGATGTTAAACCTTCTATCCTTTCGAATTCAATTAAATGCAGTTCAGTTTCGTATTAAAATTTTGTATCTTTTCCGTTCCCTAATTCAGTCATTTTGTTTCCATTTTAGTTTCGTTAATGCCGGCTTTAATAACATGACATGCATGCGGAATTCACGCCCAGATCTTAAAAAGCTGTCTAATTTCGAAATAATGCATCAAGAGGCTGAATATGACGAAGATGAGGCTGTTGAGAAAATAACAAGAGAGTTGGAACAATTTGAAAATAAGCCTAAGCCCAACCTCAATGAAACTGAGTCCATTAATATCGGGGGTCACGAAGAAGTTAGAGAAACAAAGATAAGCATTCACACTGAACAAAAAACCAGAGATTCCTTGATTCAACTCTTATTTGAATACAGAGATGTGTTTGCTTGGTATTATGATGATATGCCGGGTTTAAGTGCTGATCTAGTGGTTCATAAGCTTCACACGTATCCTGATTTTCCACCAATCCAACAAAAGCAATGAAAATTTAAAACGGACATGAGTGACAAAATCAAAGAGCAAATAATGAAGCAGTTGAGCCAATTTGGTCAGAGCTGTCCGATATACCACCTGGGTGGACAATGTTGTGCATGTTCCAAAGAAGGATGGAAAAACTAGAGTCTGTGTTGACTACAGGGACCTGAACAAAGCAAGTCCTAAGGATAATTTTCCTTTGCCAAACATCCACATCCTTGTAGATAATTTCACAAAGCATGAGATACAATCGTCCGTGGATTGCTATGCTGGGTACCACCAGATTCTAATGGACGAGGATGACGCAGAAAATACCGCTTTCACCACTCCATGGGGTACTTATTGTTACAGGGTCATGCCATTCGGTTTGAAGAATGCAGGGGCAACTTACATAAGGGCCATGACCACCATTTTCCACGACATGATGCACAAAGAGATTGAAGTATATGTTAATGATGTCATCACAAAATCAAAGACACAAGCTAATCACGTGCGTGATTTGAAAAGTTCTTCGAACGGCTTCGAAGGTACGACCTTAAGATTAATCCATCCAAATGTGCATTTGGGGTTCCATCTTGGAAACTCCTCGGTTTCATAGTCAGCCGGAGAGGCATCAAATTGGATCCATCTGAGATAAAGTCCATTCGAGATTTTCCACCCCAGAAGAATAAAAAGGAAGTCATGTGTTTGCTCGGGAGGTTGAACTACATCAATAGGTTCATTGCTCAGCTCACAACCACGTGCGAGCCCATCTTTAAGCTGCTGAAAAAGGATGCCGCTATCAAGTGGACGGACAATTTCCAAAAAGCTTACTATCTGTCAAACCCCCTGTACTGGTCCCACCTGAACCTGGTAGGCCTTTGTTTTTATATCTATCGGTAATGGATAATTCCTTTGGATCGTTCTGGGGCAACATGATGCAACAGGAAAAAAAGAACAGGCAATCTATTATTTGAGCAAGAAGTTCACCAAAAATGAGGTTAAGTACACCCTTTTAGAAAGGACGTGTTGTGCCTTGACTTGGGTTGCTCAGAAGTTGAGGCATTATCTCCTAGCCTACACCACTTACCTCATATCCAGAATGGATCCTTTGAAGTACATCTTTCAAAAGCCGATGCCCACTGGCAGGCTCGCAAAATGGCAGATTCTGCTCACAGAGTTCGAGATTGTCTATGTCACTCGCACCGCAATGAAAGAACAAGCTTTGGCAGATCATTTGGCAGAATCCAGTTGATGATGATTGCAAGCCACTGAGCACATACTTCCTAGACGAAGAGGTCAACTCAATAGAGGAAGTAGTTCCGGAGACCACCCATGTATGGAAAATGTATTTTGATTGGGCTGTCAATATAAAAGGAGTTGGGATCGGGGCAATCCTCATCTCGCCTATCGGACAACATTACCCTGCAACAACCCGACTCTGTTTCTTTTGTACTAATAATACGGCAGAATACGAAGCTTGTATCATGGGTATTAAAATGGCCCTCGATCTGGATGTGCATGAACTATTGGTTATGGGAGATTCTGATTTGCTTATCCGGCAAGCCCAAGGCGAATGGGAGACTCGAGACATCAAGCTATTCCATACAGACAATGTGTGCAAGACCTGAGCAAAAGGTTCAAATCCATCGATTTCAGGTACATTCCCAGGTTTCACAACGAACTAGTCGACGCTTTGGCTACCTTAGCCTCGATGATCCCTTATCCAGGTAACACTCATATTGATCCATTGGAAATCCAAGTTCGGAATCAACACGGTTATTGCAATACTATCGAGACAGAACCAGATGGTGAACCGTGGTATCATGACATAAAACGATTCCTGAAAACAAAGGAATACCCAGAGCATGCCAAGGCAGATCAAAAAAGAACTATAAGGCGGCTCGCCAATGGTTTCTTCCTGAATGGGGAAATTTTGTACAAAAGGACACCAAATTTGAACTTGTTGAGATGCATAGATGCCACAGAAGCTGAGCAGAACATGAGTGAAGTGCATTCAGGGGTATGTGGACCTCACATGAATGGATATGTTTTGGCGAAGAAGATTCTGCAGACATGGTATTATTTGCTTACTATGGAGCGAGATTGCTTCAGTTTTGTTCGCAAGTGTCACCAATGCCAGATTCATGGTGACCTGATTCACTCGCCACCTTCGGAGTTGCATCCCATGTCCTCTCGTTGGCCCTTCGTTGCTTGGGGAATGGATGTTATTGGGCCAATCAAGCCAAAGGATTCAAATGGGCATAGATTCATTTTGGTTGCAATTGATTACTTCACCAAGTGGGTGGAGGCCGCAACTTTCAAAGCAGTCACCAAGAAAGCAGTGGTAGACTTCGTCCATTCCAACATCATCTGTCGTTTTGGTATCCCGAAGACCATTATCACTGACAATGCAACCAATCTAAATAGTAATTTGATGAAGGAGGTATGCGAGTAATTCAAAATTATGCATCGCCATTCTACCCCTTACCGGCTGAAAGCCAATGGAGCCGTTGAAGCGGCAAACAAGAGTATCAAGAAGATTCTTAGGAAGATGATCCAAAGTTCCAGACAATGGCATGAAAAGTTGCCTTTTGCTTTTTTGGGATACTGCACAACTGCTCGCACATCTGTTGGTGCAACTCCTTATCTGTTGGTATATGGAACGAAAGTTATAAATACCGGCTGAAGTCGAAATTCCCTCTCTTAGAGTCATTGCAGAGTCAGAAATTGAAGATACAGAATGTGTAAAGACCCGATTGGAACAACTAATGCTGATTGATAAAAAATGGCTAGCAGCAGTGTGCTTCGGCCAGTTATACCAGCAAAGAATGGCACGCGCTTACAACAAGAAAGTGCGTCCAAGGCACTTCGAGGTGGGCCAACTCGTTCTGAAACGCATTCTTCCACACCAAGTAGATGCTAAAGGAAAGTTCGCCCCAAACTGGAAAGGACCCTACATTATCAAGAAAGTGTTACCAAAAGGGGCCTTGCACTTGGTAGATGAAGAAGGAAGGGTACCAGACATGACCATTAACACAGATGCAGTCAAAAGATATAATGTCTGATATATACCCACTATGGAACTTTCACGCATGATTTTCTCAGAATCGAGATGACGAAGACAACCACTGCTCGTTTGTTCCAAATAGGTGTCACCCCCTTGTTAACCCTTTTGAGCTGTATTTGCCTTCTTTGTTTCCCGCTTTTTGGAACCTATGTACTTGCAAAAAAAAAAAAGAGGAAGAAAAGAAAAGAGTCCAAACAACAAATCTTCTGAGTGATTGAACTACGTCCGACCTGATTCCGAAAGGATACGTAGGCAACCTTACCCTGGGTTCGGTCCCATCATAACAAAAATCCATATTCCCAGTACTCCAAAACTGGGGCAGAAGTTTATTTTATTTTACGGTTTTTTTCTGTAGAAACGGTTCCAAAAGTTGTAATTCAGTTCAAGGTTTTTCCCCCAATTTTTCCATTTTAAGAACTTCTGGTCGATCTTTGAGAATATTTGAAGTTCCCATGCCAAGGGCATTGGGCAGCCTTCTGCATGTCGTATCTTAAAAAAAAAGAAAAAAGAAGAAAACGAAAAACAAGAAGAAAAAAAAAATGAAAAAATGAAAAAAGAAAAAGAAAAAATAAATGAGAGAGTCTTATCGGTGAAAACCCAAATAGGCACTGTAAGGCGACAGTGTGTAGAGAAATGAGAGAGTCTTATTGGTGAAAACCCAAATGGGAACTGTAAGGCGACAACAAACAGAGAAACGAGAGAGTCTTATTGGTGAAAACCCAAATGGGCACCATAGGGCGACGGTGAGTAGAGAAATGAGAGAGGTCAGTTAGCGAAAACCCGCAAAGGGCGCTACTAGCCGAATGAGGGTCTTCGATACCCCGGCATGAGCACAACCAAGACAGTTTCAAGATGAACCTTTGCGACGGATTTTGATAATTAGACAGCTCAGACGGATCAGGCGTCCAGTCCAAAATGCATGTCATGATTCATTGAAGTTGGCACATACTTCCAGATAAGTCTCCCTGTTCTTTTGCCCGAAAGGGATGCCTTTTGTTTAAGCACAGTTCTCTTGCACCTTCAAGTATTCTTCTATTTTTACCCATAATTTTCTTTGAGTCCCTTTCGGTCTAATCTTTCTTCAAAAGTGAAGCAAACAAATGGCTGCAAAACTGGCTACAGTTTCCCCGTAATATCGAGCACAATTTGGGGCATATACGACATTGACGAAGGCACGAATCCGTCTGTGATCCCATTTGACAAGGCGAACAAAGTGTCCCAAAAAAAAGTTGAAAAGGTTGCCTAAACAAGACCTCTTCATGAGAAAAGTTGATAAGCACTGTAGACACAAACCGGTACTAGGTGCAAGACAACTGAGTTTGATATTTAAAGAAAATTGCATTGCCTCAGAGACAAAGGTCGCAATACCAAGGACGTCTGGGTATGAAACAGTTGGGGGAAACATTAGAAAGCCAAGTTCTCCAGAAAATGATACAGATCAGCCGAGCATCTCGGTGCCATACTAATAGAATCAGTTCTTCAGCTGCGAAGAGGCCGTGAAGTCAAACCACAATAGGGCATCAAGGCCGCAAACCAACCACCACTTTGAAAACTCATAAATTTTTCTTTGTTTGAAGCAGGAACAGAGCAGTGCAGAATGACGATTCTTAAAGGACGAATGTCACCGAACGTAAGATCCTTAAAATCTCCATTTTTCTTTTATTTTTAGCATGCATCACTACTATTCATACCTCCTAGTTTAATAGCCTAACCCAGGTAGAACCATTTCACCTAGGGGGATCCAGCTCATATTTCCAGGTAGAAGTACTCTTCGCTCAGGGTGTTTTACGTAGCTTAACTCGGGTAGAACCATTTCACCGAGGGGGATCCAGCTCATAGTTCCCGGTAGAAGTACTCTTCGCTCCGGTCATTTTACATAGCTTAACCCAGGTAGAACCATTTCACCGAGGGGGATCCAGCTCATAGTTCCCGGTAGAAGTACTCTTCGCTCCGGTCATTTTACATAGCTTAACCCAGGTAGAACCATTTCACCGAGGGGGATCCAGCTCATAGTTCCCGGTAGAAGTACTCTTCGCTCCGGTCATTTTACATAGCTTAACCCAGGTAGAACCATTTCACCGAGGGGGATCCAGCTCATAGTTCCCGGTAGAAGTACTCTTCGCTCCGGTCATTTTACATAGCTTAACCCAGGTAGAACCATTTCACCTAGGGGGATCCAGCTCATAGTTCCCGGTAGAAGTACTCTTCGCTCAGGGTGTTTTACGTAGCTTAACTCGGGCAGAACCATTTCACCTAAGGGGATCCAACTCATAGTTCTGGGTAGAAGTACTCTTCGCTCAGGTCATTTTACATAGCTTAACCCAGGTAGAACCATTTCACCTAGGGGAATCCAGCTCATAGTTCCCGGTAGAAGTACTCTTCGCTCAGGTCATTTTACATAGCTTAACCCAGGTAGCTCCATTTCACCTAGGGGAATCCAGCTCATAGTTCCCGGTAGAAGTACTCTTCGCTCAGGTCATTTTACATAGCTTAACCCAGGTAGCTCCATTTCACCTAGGGGAATCCAGCTCATAGTTCCCGGTAGAAGTACTCTTCGCTCAGGTCATTTTACATAGCTTAACCCAGGTAGAACCATTTCACCTAAGGGGATCCAACTCATAGTTCCGGGTAGAAGTACTCTTCGCTCAGGTCATTTTACATAGCTTAACCCAGGTAGCTCCATTTCACCTAGGGGGATCCAACTCATAGTTTTGGGTAGAAGTACTCTTCACTCAGGTTGTTTTACGTAGATTAACCGAGGTAGAAACATTTCACCTAGGGGGATCCAGCTCATAGTTCTGAGTAGAAGTACTCTTTGCCAGGTAATTTTATATAGCTTAACCCAGGTAGCACCATTTTACCTAGGGGAATCTAGCTCATAGTTCTGGGTAGAAGTACTATTTGCTCAGGTTGTTTTATGTAGATTAACCCAGGTAGAACCATTTCACCTAAGGGGATCCATCTCATAGTTCTGGGTAGAAGTACTCTTCACTTAGGTCATTTTACATAGCTTAACCCAGGTAGAACCATTTCACCTATAGGAATTGAATGCTTTATCAGTAACACAGGGTACCAACCCCTGGTTACATTTCCTTCCAGTAATACAGGGTGCCAATCCCAGGTTACATTTCTTCCAGTAATACAGGGTGCCAATCCCTGGTTACAATTCCTCCCTAGTAATACAGGGTACCAACCCCTAGTTACATTTTCTTCCTAGTAATACAGGGTACCAACCCCTGGTTACATTCCTTCTCAGTAATACAGGGTACCAACCCCAGGTTACATTCTTTTTCAATGATACGGGGTGCCAACCCTTGGTTACATTCTTCTCCAGTAATACAGGGTACCAACCCCTAGTTACATTCCTTTCAGTAATACAGGGTACCAACCCCTAGTTACACTCCTTTCCGGTGATACAGGGTACTAACCCGTGGTTGCATGTCCTTCCAGTAATACAGGGTACTAACCCCTGGTTACGTTCCTTCCCGGTGATACAGGGGGCCAACCCCTGGTTACTTTCCCTTTCAAGTAACATAGGGTACCAACCCCTGGTTACCTATCCTTTGGGTAATGTAAGGTACGTAATCCCTCGTTACAAATTTTTATATCTTTTAGTTTGTTTATACTACTGTTTCTGTGTGCCTTTCAATAAATTAGATAGTTTACAGTTTTCTCTGATAACTCACAAAATTTTCCTAGTTCAAACTGGGGCAGAAAATTTTTTGTTCGTTTTGTTCGTCTTTGATGGCTATTCAGGCCTCGCCGTAGAGCACAACTGACGGTTAAAGCTTGCGGTTTCAGTTTCTCATCAGAAGAAAGAAGTCTTTCAATCACAAGATGGTTGGAGTTAGCATCGACAATGTGTCAGTAACCCAACTTCTCAAGATTCATCTTCTCACATTCTGATCCAGAAAATCAAGAAATCGAGATTGAGTCATAATATTTTCTTCAAAGAACATCAAAATCCAATCTAAGGTCAACACAAGCGAGCAGTTCAAGAATCAAGATTTGACTCCAGAAGACACCTAGATAGGAATTTTGTAACTCTTAGCTTGCAACAATATGTAGTTCTCTTCTTCTTTTGATGTAAGCAGCAAGTAACAGTAACAACAACAACAACAGCAGGAACAGTCTTAACTCCAGTGTCCGGTAGTCCCAGCTACCAAGTTTTTCCCAGAACTACACTGACCTGATTCCTTTATAGCCAAGGATATGTAGGCAACCTCGGAAGCAAGGTTCGGTCACCTTTTTCAAAATGCTTCATTGTAGTCATGTGTGAGCAAAAATTAGTCATGGATTCACTTTTCTTTGCACGAAAATTCTTCATGTTCTCAAGCAAAGAGGGGCAGCCGTGAATACCTAATTTTTACATGCTTTTAACTCCCCTAGAAATACTAGTATTTCGATGATTTTTAGTTGTTTTGTGCATTTTTTATTTTTTTATTTCTTTATTAAAAATACCAAAAAGTATTTTTTTACCTTTTACTTGTGTACATTAGTTGGCATCTTTAAATTATATATCCCAAAATGATTTTATTTCTACTTGTATAATTTTCTAGGATTAAATAAGATGATTAGGGGTTGAGGAATTTGGCTATTGTATTTTTGATTAAAATTGAGCCAAATTGGCCCAAAACTTGAGCCCACTTCGTCCATACCCAGTCCAATTGAGGGTTGGCCAAGCCTTGGTTCAAAATGGCGTATTTTTATGATGAAACTACGTCGTTTCATTAAGTGAAACTAAGAACAAATTCATCCATCCATAGCCTTTTTATCCAACGACCCTAATTCATTCTTCATCCCAAATATTTAAACCCCCCAATACCCAAAAAATCGCCCCATTTCCCCTCTTAACTTACCATCTTCTTCCTCTCTCTTCTCTCTTTCACCTCTTACCCAAATCCCTCCCACTGCCGTCTACCGCCCGCCGGAATTCGCCACTGGCGGCGGTCGTCGTCCAAACTCTCCCATTTTTTCACCATATCTTCCTCTCAACCTCCTCTCCATGAATCCAAGCCTCATATACTCCAAAACTCCACCAATCTCCATAGATCAAAGGAAAACTGAAACCCTAGGCCCTCTTTCTTTTTGAAATTCTCCGCAACACAAACCATCTCACCCCACAATACTTACATCAATGGGTAGGTCTCTTCAAGACCTACCTATTGATGTCAATTTCACCCCGAAAAATCGGCGATGGAATTCCGGCGACCACGCTGTCACCATCGGCTGTCGTGCCTCAACCCCAACTGATAACCCCTGACCTCGCTGCCACTGCCTCTCATTTCTCCTATCACATTGGCCTCGGGCAAGTTTTTTGTTGTCGATTTTCATCAAAACTAATTGTTTCAATGAGAATCAACAATAGAAGCTTGTTCGAGCTGCACCACTGTCCCGCTATGTATCGCTGCCTATTAGCTACTACGCCACCATTGTTCGGACACTCAAATTGCGTAAACTCGAGTCTTAATTCTTCCTCCATGTTTTAAATTTTTTGTTTCCTTGTCGTTTGTTTATATTTCTGTTATAGTTAATATGTGGTAGTGATTCCTGTTAGTTTCATTGATCATCAATGTTAGTCGTTGCTTAATACCTTTGAATCACGTATTAGTTAGTCGTTTTGCTCAGTCATTATGTTTTATGTAGTAAATCAATTTTGTTAATCACTTGTGAAATCTGATTAACTATTTGTAATGGGCGAAGCTCGCTGATTTTCTGGTTTCACAATTAATATTGTTGTTTGCCCTAGTTTGAAATCCGTTAGTGATCGTTAGTTCATGTTTAGTCTTGTTTTTGATTTCGTATTTCAGTCAAGTCGATAGTTATTTCATTGCAACTCGTATCCTGCGTCGCCTTAAACTGTTAAGTTCTAATTTCACATTTTATTATTATTTCTAGTTTTGTCTATGGCCTTAACTACATGTTTGTTAGTTTGTAGTCATTAGTTTCTTTGTTAGTTTAACGGTTCAATTCTAGTTATCTGATTTTGCACCTTCTAGTTTGAAGCCATAGTTTAGTTTGATATTGTTTTGTGAGGGTAGTAGAAGGTACTTGAGTGTAGGACCTTTGTTTGTTTGTTTTTACTGTTCGGGGACTGTTTTGGAGTACAATACTCCAAAATTCTGTCCATATTTGGTGAGGAAAAACTATTCATTGAACAAAAATCTGGTTTTGGACAGATTTTTGATCAAAAATCTATCATTTAGGACAGATTTTTGGCCAAACAAATCTGTCCCAAAGGTCCTTTTTTTCTTATATAAAGAGGAGGTCTTTCCACACTATAGACACACATCTTGGACTCTAAGAAAGACCCATATTTTGCACACATTGTGAAAAATATGTTCTCATACATTGGAGAGAGTAACATATCACTGCTGAATTTTTCTGGTTCACTTTGGTTTAAATTGTTGTTGGTCTTGCTGTTGCGCTGCTGTTGTTGCTATTTTGTTTGCT
The DNA here is from genome assembly GCA_005239525.1 of Nicotiana knightiana. Lineage (NCBI taxonomy): Eukaryota > Viridiplantae > Streptophyta > Magnoliopsida > Solanales > Solanaceae > Nicotiana > Nicotiana knightiana. The sequence goes on along the minus strand of ML369773.1, from coordinate 839 downwards.
GAAATTTAGTCCCTCCATTGCTAATATTTTCTTTCTGTGGATCAGGTAATTCCCTCAAGTAACTTTCTCCACTGTTGTACTACTTTATGTTCAAGAGTGAATGGAAAGGAAGTGTTTTGAATTCCTTTAGAGTATCCTATACCTTGAAAGCATTATGTTTGTGTATAATCTGGTTCCCTTTTAAGTATCAAGCATTATGTTTTGTCTATAATCTTGTTCCCTGTTAAGTATCAAGCATGTACAAGAGTTAGCTAAATTTTTTTTTGTTAGTCAATGACTTGTTTAGATGATGTTCTAGTTGCTGATTTTTCTATATTAGGCATTCCTTCTTACCTTCAATAGTGTAAATCTTGAATGGAGCTTACGAAAAGTTCTTTCCATATAATGCTTCTGTTGTTTAGAATATTGTAGGTAGAATTCATGTTGGTCTCCTAATGAAAATGCTCTTAGCGACCAAATCTTGAAGCATGTTAATGTCATTTTAATCCATCTTTCTCTTTTCTTAATTATGAGTTCATATAATAGTTCTTTAAAGTTTTGTGTAATTATTTCATGAGTTGATGGCTTTCCTTGGTTACTGATGGTTTCAAACTTGGTTCTAATTAAATGTCAAATGGGTATACGGTTCTTTTTTTTGAAAAAAAAACAACAACTCAAGATGTGTTAACTAGAAATAGACTTGAGTTTTATAGAAATTGAGTTTTGTTATCTATTTTAAGAAGCTATGTAGTAGGAAATCATTTTTTTCTTTTGTAGTTAGATTGCCAAATTTGTTTAAAAATATTTAGTAAATGATCCAATGTTGGAGTAACAAGAAAAAAAAAAGTATATATATATAT
>ML369772.1:113218-124844 GCA_005239525.1 Nicotiana knightiana | reverse complement strand
TAACCCCGGGACGTTTGTTGAATGGAAGCTTGAGCGGAGTCCGGGAAAACCAGAATATATATTTTATTACGTGTTCTGGGCGTTTAAACCAGCAATGATGGATTTTTGCATTGCCGGCCCGTAATATCCATAGACGGAACTCATGTCTATGGAAAGTACGATATCAAGCTATTGATAGCTGTGGCAGTAGATGCTAATGGACAGATATTTCCTATAGCTTTTACGGTTTGTGCCAATGAAAGCACAGAGACGTGGACGCTATTTTTGAACCACTTGAAAGAGCACGTTGTCAAACAGCGTTTCGGTATTTGTCTAATATCTGATCGGCACGGTGGTATCTTAAGTTCTGTGGAGAACTTGCCTGCATGGCAAGAACCTTATGCATACCACTGTTACTGTGTGAGGCACTTTAAGGCCAATTTCCAGAAGGCATATCCTAACAAGGATCTACATGATCTGATGTGGATGGCAGCAACAGACCACCAACAGCATAAATTCCGGAGGCACATGGAATCTATCATGCAAGAAGACGAGGCAGTCTATTGTTGGTTAATGAGACATCACCCTGAAAAGTGGACTTTACATGTGGATGGTGGCAGACGATGGGGAATTCTGACTACAAACGTGTCAGAGTCTTTCAATGGGTTATTGAAGTCGGCAAGAGGATTGCCTGTCACAGCCATGGTGCGGATGTCGTTCAAGCAGATGGTGGAGAGGTTTGTTGAACGGTCTGCAGCTGCAACAACATTGATGGAAATGGGTGTTGAATTTATGCTAGTGCGATAAAGAGATTTGAGAAATACAGACGGCGAGCACATTGGCATTCATTTTTGCAGTATGATAACGAAAGAATTTTTTTTGAAGTTCGCACCGCTATGCATCAAAATCAGTGGAATAATGTACATACTGTAAGAGAATCATCAAGGTTATGCTCTTGTGGAAAATGGTCCATCTACCACATGCCTTGCTCACATGCCATCAAGTGTTTTCAACGTATTGGTTTTAGGAAAACTAACTATGTTGATCAACAATATAGTGTTGCCAAGTATGTAAACACATATAGTGGGCAGTTGCAGCCAGTTGGTACTGAGCATTATTGGCCGCCAGAATCATTTAAAATGGTGTGCAACAAGTCCTATTTGCGTCGAATACAGGTGCAGAAGAGAACGCGTAGATAGAACCAAATGGATGTTGGTGATACCGTTTATGCGCGCAAATGTGGTATATGCTCGCAAACAGGACACGACCGTCGAAAATGTCCTTCAGGTGGTTTGGGTGGCAATACTAATCAAGCTCGTGGTGGGTGTTCTTCTAGTAGGCCTAACTATCTATGAGTTTATGTTGTAATAATTAGTTGTGTTTGTTTATGTTTCAAGATTTATGAAATAAATTTATGTTTGTTAATTGTGATTTAAACTTTCCATTTTAGTTTTTTAAATGATAATTTAATAAAATTAAACACTACGTTAATTATGTGTGTTGTCTTGTCGAACTGAAAAGGCTGACCATTTGACATAAAGTTGTCTTGTCTTGTACACTCTGTGGGGATATTTAACACGCAAAATATAGCGCGATTAAATAGTACGTTATGTGTGCATTTAGCGCGGTTAAACACTACGTTATGTGTGTTGTCTTGTCGAACTGAAAAGGCTGACCATCTGACATAAAGTTATCTTGTCTTGTACACTCTGTGTGATATTTAACACGCAAAACATAACGCGATTAAATAGTATGTTATGTGTGCATTTAGCGCGGTTAAACACTACATTATGTGTGTTGTCTCGCCTATAAATAACGGGCTCATTCTACTTATTTTGTGTGCTCAAAAATTATTAATAACAAATATTTCATTAAAAGTAAGGTTTTTTAACGTACAAATATCTCAACCTCTTCGCACACCAAGGTGCAAGTGTGGAAAAGATGCATGATGCAATCTTGTTGGGACGATGGTGAAGTTGGACGCCGCTACTGGCACTGTGTGAACCAATTTTACAAGGTTCCCGACGAACCTATTTGCGATTTTGAGGAATGGGTTGATGAACCATGTTATCAGGAATGCTCCAAACAATCGTTGCAGCATCTTCATAATTTGTGTTTCAGACAACTGGAACATGAAAGAGGAAGTACAATAGAGATTGCAGAGTTGAAGGCGAGATTCAAGGAGGTAGAAGAAGAAAAAATAAAATCCCAATAGAATTGTGAAGCCCAAAAGGAACGTAAAAAACAATATTAATGGGAACTTGCGGAGGTGAAGACGAAACTGAAAGAGGTAGAAGAAGAAAAAGAAAAACAAGAAGAACAATTTAAGTGGTTGGAGCGGAGAATAAAGGGCGGCCGGGGCTAAACATTGACATGTATGTGTTTAGTGTATATTTCCCATATCATGTATTTATTATATTGGCCTGCTATGTTTCTGCTTGTGTTTGTGTTGTAGTAATGTTTTCCTTATTTGTTTTACTGAATTTTATTTGAATTGTACTGGAAGTTAAGTTTTAGTGCTGGTGTTGTTATATGAAACTATCTAATGAAAGGGGAACTAAAAAAGTAATGGATATATTATATAAATATTGTTGTTAATGTACACAAAAATATAATTTACACCAAATACAAAAAAAAAGAAGGAAGGCCGAATAAATGTGTCCCGCATCCGGTATGTCTCAATGCAGCCGCTGGCCTGAGGCGCATCCCATCCCGCCCGGGTACGCTATCGGAATCATCATCATCATCATCAAGTCATCTCCTTATAGCCGGATGCGGCGCCTGATGACATGTATCAGCGGTGCTGTCAGGATCGATATAAGATGCCGTCAGTCCAGTAGAAGGCTACATAAGAATAGAAAGCTAAGTATAGAAAAGTACATAACAAATTCAAATTCAATACTAATAAACTCATAACTGCGCATGTGATGAGGAACCATAACTCAGACGGCGCCTACTATGCTCTGCTCGGTCGATCCCCATAACTGGTAGACGGGCCTGGGAAGTATCTACCCTAATCCCCTCCTGGAATATCTGTGCCCGTGATACATAATTGACTCGACGGAGTCACCTGCGATGTCCCTGGGGTGAGATGCATCGGCATGTCCGTCTCATGCATGTCACCTGCCATAGCAGCAACAACATCATCAGTAGGAGCCTCAACGCCCCCTTGCTGGGGACCACCTCCTCTCAGTCCACGCCCACGTCGTCCGGCAGCTTGGCCTCGTCGGGCACCACCATCTCGTCGGGAACCACCTGCTCGTGAGACACCACGACCTCGCTCGTACTGCGCTGGGTCCACATAATCAGGCTCGTGTGCCAAACGCTGATTCAATCGGGCTCGATGCAGTGTCCGGGCAGCCACATCCATGAATTGATGACTATAATCCTGCATAGCCACATGATCATGGACATGACTCTGCATCTGCAGTCCCATCTGATAGACGGTATGCAATCCAATCGCCTGCACAAAGTAAAAAATATAAACTACATATGTGGCACTAATTTGCAGGTATATAATTAATAATAACAGAAAACATACCAGGTCCTCGTATCTACCGGTGTATGGGACGTACCGACCGTGTGCCGGATGAATGGGGTACCCGATAAAAAGTCGGGTAACAAGGCGGTACCATGCCATATAATCCTGAATAGGCACCTCCTGCATCTGTGTAGGTGGGGTCAACTCATCTCGCATGTCCCAAATACCCATCTGCTCATTAAGCCATGCCATAAATGTGTCGTCCGCCCTAGACCGATCATCCCTTTGATAATGTAGAGCATGCCAGACAGGCTGCCTCAGTATAGACTGCGGCAGGCCAAACTGTCGAAGCACTCGCTCGGAGGCATGATGCTCGACAATATCGAGGCATATGAGCGGGACAGAAGTCATCCAAATATGTCGGCCGGATGAGCAATAAGCTGGAAGGGTACCGATCAACTTCTCGTTGTACGGCGTCCAGATGAACTATCAAATAAGAACACAAACCGTGAGTATGCGCAACACTAAGTTAATCTAAACCAGTTAAGTTTAGGTAGATATTCACTTGTACGCCATCCAGCAGATCCAACACATCCCTGCAGAGGGGGAGATTATGATGGGCATCATACTCTCGTGCAAGTGTACTGCGAAGAACCCACCTCCTGGCTAGAGGGAGAAACGGAGGTGCTACATTAACAGGTAGCTGTGGTAGAGATGGATGAAACTGCAGAAATCGCTCCCAGGCCCAAACCTAACATACAAAGTTGACGTAAGGTATAAGATTAATTCTAACTAGGTAGAGTTGTAACTAATGAACATATTATTTGAATATGTTGTCACCTGTAGAAGCGGTAGAAAGCCACAAACGTCTTTCTGTGTGCCCATGCAAGCCCGGCACATCTGCATGTACAGGTATGCGAGGACAGATCCACCCCAGCTATAAATGGCTGTATCCTCGAACCGCTCAATGTGATGAAGAAATCGGAGGCTCACTAGGTTCCCCAAATTGTTCAGGAACAAGACCCCCCCAAAAACAAGGAGCTACAACAGCCTCGTATATCGCACAATATCCACCCCCGCTGACTCGACGGTGATAGTCTCGTGGATATGCTCCAGGTACTCTCTAATAGGGGTCAACTGCATACGACTGACCCCGGATGATACAATGTCGTCCTGTGGCATGAAACCTGTGAGCCTGTGCAGTATACCCTAATAATCCGCCCGCGAATAATATTTCATGGCCATAGGCAATAAAACGGGCAACCCATCAGCAACCAGGCCATATAAAACCTCAGCATCCTGCAACGTGATGGTAGCCTCGCCGATGGGCAGGTGGAAAGTGTGCGTCTCTGGTCGCCACCGCTCAATCAACGCCGTGATCAAAGCCCAGTCGAGCTGTATCTGACCGATCTCTATAATCCTATAAAATTCCAACTCCTCCAGGTACTGGACTACGCGTGGATGTAGAACTCTAACCCTTAAAAAGTCCCACAAGTCATCCACTCTCCTAGCGCGGAAAGTCTGCGCCAGTAACTATCTGTCCCATATAAAATCGAATCTATGCTGGCCCTATAGGACTAATAGATCAAACGATCGAGGGCTGGGATGTATGGGCGCGTCCATGTCATCAACTGTATATTAAAACAACATTAATTGTATGTTTAATCTGTAAATTAAATAATAATTTTTTGAGATACACAATTTTAGAGTTATACAATATTTATACCTATGGGTTCCAGGCTCGATATTTGAGTCCCAGTAGTACCAAACTATCAATAATAATTATGTGTGTCAAATTCAATATTTTTTATAATGTTGTGTGTTTGTTTTATAATTTAAATTCAAAGTGTATATATATATATATATATATATATATATATATATACCTATAGTTTTCAGGCTCGATATTTGAGTCCTAGTAGCACCAAACTATCATTAATAATTATGTGTGTTAAATTCATATTTTTTATAATGTTGTGTGTTTGTTTTATAATTTAAATTCAAAGTGTATATATATATACCTATGGGTTCCGGTCTCGATATTTTGAGGCCCAGTGGTACCAAACTAACATTAGTAATTATGTGTGTCAAATTCAATATTTTTATAATGTTGTGTGTTTGTTTTATAATTTAAATTCAAAATTTTTAATTAATTAATTGTTTAATTGTGTGTGTGTATATATATATATATTATTTCCGGGCTCGATATTTTGAGGCCCAGTGGCACCAAACTAACATTAATAATTATTTATGTCAAATTCAATATTTTTATAATTCCATGTGTTTGTTTTATAGTTTAAATTCAAAGTGTATATATATATGGGTTCCGGGCTCGATATTTTGAGGCCTAGTGGTACCAAACTAACATTAATAATTATTTTTGTCAAATTCAATATTTTTATAATTTCGTGTGTTTGTTTTATAATTTAAATTCAAAATTTTCAATTATTTAATTGTTTAATTGTTATATATATATATATACCTATGGGTTCCGGGCTGGATATTTTGAGGCTCAGTGGTACCAAACTAACATTAATAATTATTTGTGTCAAATTCAATATTTTTATAATTTCGTGTGTTTGTTTTATAATTTAAATTCAAAATTTTCAATTATTTAATTGTTTAATTGTTATATATATATATATACCTATGGGTTCCGGGCTGGATATTTTGAGGCTCAGTGGTACCAAACTAACATTAATAATTATTTGTGTCAAATTCAATATTTTTATAATTTCGTGTGTTTGTTTTATAATTTAAATTCAAAATTTTCAATTATTTAATTGTTTAATTGTTATATATATATATATATACCTATGGGTTCCGGGCTGGATATTTTGAGGCTCAGTGGTACCAAACTAACATTAATAATTATTTGTGTCAAATTCAATATTTTTATAATTTCGTGTGTTTGTTTTATAATTTAAATTCAAAGTATATATATATATTTATGGGTTCCGGGCTCGATATTTTGAGGCCTAGTGGTACCAAACTAACATTAATAATTATTTGTGTCAAATTCAATATTTTTATAATTTCGTGTGTTTGTTTTATAATTTAAATTCAAAGTATATATATATATTTATGGGTTCCGGGCTCGATATTTTGAGGCCTAGTGGTACCAAACTAACATTAATAATTATTTGTGTCAAATTCAATATTTTTATAATTTCGTGTGTTGATACAATTAATAACTTAATTGTACAAAGTTTGTATTTTCAACTACCAGTATAAGATACTTAAACTAAAGAAATTCTACGCTAAAATATTACACTTTACTACGCTACACTTTACATTTTACTACACTAAAAGGGTCTACATTTTACTACACTAAAAGGGTCTATATTTTACTATGCTAAATAGGTCTAAATTTTACTACGCAAAAAAATAATCTAAAACACTAATATAATCTAAAACGGCATGAAAATACATATATATAACCGGATGTTAACAAACAAATTTATTTGACAAATTTATATTTTTTTATACAACACTAATATTAAGTCCGGATAAATTTAACATACTAGTTTCGCAAAAAAATTACAAAATAAAATGTAATACATACAAATCAACTAATATGCATTATTATAAAAGTTTCAACATAAAATAAACCGAAATACCTCGATTTAAAGTTCTCGGAAAGCAAATCGATTGAAATGACCCCGAAAGTGAGAATCCACAATAATACGAAGCTTTACTCGAAAGTGGGACCTACGTTCTTCACCTTTTATATAACGGGGGACCCACAAAATTTCTTTTTTAAATGAAGTGGGGCAGCGGGGATGGAGGGGGGACCAAAGAAGAAGAAGGAAGATTAAAAAATGGAGAAGAAGAAACAGAAAGCCGTATGGAGAAGATGAGTGAGTTTTTAAAAAGGGGTATAGCGCCAGATATTTAGGCGCTATATCTGCAGTGTCAGATTTTGCAGTATAGCGCCCAAATATTGGACGCTATACATTAACGGTACAATTACCGTTAATGTATAGCGCCTAATATTTGAGCGTTATACATAAAAGTGTTCTTCTTTTCTTTCCCCACCTATTTTCGTTCTTTATGCCAAAAATAACATTACTTGGGTTCTGGACTCTGTAGTTGTAGCTCTAGGACATATGCTCTTAGATTGAAAGTAGAAAAATACATACCCAAATTGGTAGGGCAGATAAGGAGTCATGATAAAAAAATTAGTTATTGATTGTGACAACAGGAAAAGAATCAATCTTGATTCCACAAAGCTTGAACTAGAAAACCGTGGGTGAGTGGAATTGTTAAATAATCCGAGGGGCAGTAGCCACACAAAAACTTTTACAATTTAAATTAAGACCATAAGTTTCAAAAGTTTTTTTTTTATTTTTATTTTTTTAAATTTTATGTCGATTCAAACTATATCATATAAATTGAAACGGAGGGAATAATTTTTTCAAAACTTTTTGATAATATCAAAGCCCCATATTGAGAGTGACATAACATTGTGTTGTGCTTATATAAAGCCCACATCATAAATCAGCAGCAACAGCTGCTGCAAGTACAATGAACTTTTATCACAAGCTGGTAAAGATAATACTTGTATTGAAGTAATGGCGGTGCCAAAATTTTTAATAAGTATGAAAATATAAAGAATAAACACACGAAAAAATCAAAGGGAATCAAAACATAATAATATATATATTTAAAAAATTCTATCTAGCTACACTATAATTTTTCAAGCGAAGAGGCGTCAGTTGGTATCCTTGGAATAAGTTGGCTCCGCAACTGCATTGAAGGACTATAACCCAAGCAACAGAAGGCCCATATATGCCTCATATAGAGTAGCAAAAAATCATAAATTATTAAGCAGAAAAGAAACAACAAAAGAAAGAGCTCTAAACAATGTGCTATTCCAGAAACGGATTGTTCCAAAAATTTGGTCGCGCACATTTGGGATACTTACTAGCAACAGATTTGGTGTCACCTCCCACCAATCCAGTGGCGAAGCTACAAATTTTTTCAAGGGTATTCAAATTTAAAAAAAGTTAAATAATATTTTATCTATTTTTCGACGAATAGAGATTAGTTGACCATCCTTATAACCATATGACTTCGCCGCTGCACCAATCCCTCAACACACACGCGCGTGCACACACACCTCAGCGAAACAGCAACTAAACTGGATATTCCCTGTCAAGCATATTACTAAAGAGATGTGCAGATTACCCAACTTTGGGGCTGTCTTGAACTAACTGATGCAAATAGTAATTATTACTAAAAGTAGTAAACGCACGTGAGCAATCAGAGACGAATTTATGATTTGATGATTGCATGTGTTACTGTATTTAATATAAACTTACCAGTAGTCATAGAGATTAAATTTATTTGGTATACATGCATTTGGCCGGTTCACTATATTTTAAATTAATTCGGTTCAGTTCAACTCGATCCATTTTGTTAATTTGGTTTGTTTAAAAGATCTTTTGGTGCATAAATAAACACATGATAACGAAACTCAATATATTTGGTCCTTTGAAGAAAAAAATAATATTAATTACATAAAGTATACGCAGTCTTACCCTTACTTAAGAAGGTATAGAAGCTGTTTTTTCTGATGAATTTGCATCAAGCCGGTACATTACAAAAATCTATGAAGTAACAGAAGCCTATTAATAGTGAAGTATGGAGGACAGATGGTGTACGAACAGCTATTCCCGAGGCGTCAGTGTTAGAATTATTGATGCAGGTTATAATGCAATAACTTCATAGGACTCCTTAGCAACTTGATTATTTCTCAGAGTATTGGATATATATATTGCATTTTTTTTATATTCAAGTTTATATCAAAACCATGTGCCCATAGCCCATAACAAGAGCTGACACTGGCTGGAAGTTCAGCTATATAAATATAATCGTTCCTGTACAAACTTCAGGGCAAGATCCAGATCAAACACCAAGCTTTATCAATATATCTAAACAAGATCTCAGTTCAACCAATATTTACATATCAAGAAGTCATGGGATTTCGTTTGTTACCAATGATTTCCAGTACCAAGCAAATGTACAAACTGCAGTCTGTTCTTACAAGAAATCATTCAGATGTTCCTAAAGGACATTTTGCAGTTTACGTGGGAGACATAGAGAAGAAACGATACGTCGTGCCAATAACATACCTGAACCATCCTTCTTTCCAAAACTTGTTACGCAAAGCAGAAGAAGAGTTTGGATTTCATCATCCATTGGGTGGTCTAACAATACCTTGCAATGAGAATGAATTTGTTGACGTGACTTGTCGATTGAATTTATGAAATTAATAGCCAAAGTAGCATTCTGATCAGATTAGAGGTTAGAGAGTTTTCTTTTCTTTTTTTTCATCTTGCTAGCTAGGCAACAGTTGTAAATTTATGTACAAAGTTTTCTAGTATACAAATGCAATCTTTGTCATTCTTTGTTATCTTTTGAAACTGGATACCCAAATCTTCAACCGTGAAATTATCATGTCTTACGCTTATGGTGCCCGAATACCTTGTTTACTGCACCTCCACTAATCCACTGGGCAGTCCGCAATATCCACAAGCACATATTCGTGATCGTAGGTTGTTACTTCAATATATTAATAAATCAACCATCTTTTGGGGCAGTAGAAAATGAGGAAGATAGATCAGTGATTTGCACTTCTGAAGATAGATACATAGATACATTTGCACATAGTTAAGAGGCTAATGGAAATCCAGTTGGGCGCGCAGCACTGACCTGAACTTATGACACTGGGATTAATTAAATTGTGGTCTCTTAGCTACTAGACTATCCATTGGCGATGAATCTCCTGTTCAATTGTTCCTGATTTCTCATGGTACAATAAAGTTTAATATTTCTAAGTGATGTAGCCATGCATGGTCCCAAGACCAAAATATGGCACCCGGTGCACTAAGCTCCTGTTATGCACGGGTCCGGAGTATTAGGACTGAAAAAATCAGATGTCATACAGAAGCTAGCAAAACAAACCTTGAACGATGATAAATCCAACAACAAACGATAAATATACCAAAAGAGACAAACATTTAACGTGGTTCGGTCAACTGACCTATGTCCACCGCGGAGATGAGCAATCCACTATAATAAAAGAGAGTACAAAATATCGAGAGAACAACCTCACGAAGAGCCACACACAAGTGACATACTAACACTTGTCCCGTAAAATTTTCCTCCTAAACACGACTCTCAAACCTCATATGACTACATTGTGGATGCTACTGAATGAGAAGGAAGGATCCTCAATTTATAGAAGTCCAAACATTTTCCTACAAGAAAATGGACTAGCCAAATATGAAAGAATTATAATTTCCTTCTATAAGAAGGAAAATCCAACTATGGTAAATATATTGTCCTTTCCTTCAAGAGATAGGAAAACCAAATATGGTAAGAAATCAGGACAACCCCTAACACGGAAAAAAACCGGATCATAAGGGTCTATTATACACAACCTTACCCTGCATTTCTGCAAAAGGCAACATAAAATATGCTTAAAAGGTTGTGCAAGAGGCAAACTGAGTCAACTATGTGCTATGCCATAAATGTAGTGTTAATTAAAAATTGGGAAGCAAACAGAGCTTTCTGCCACAATAATGTAAAGCAACTGAGTCCAATGTCATGCTTTGATAGGGTGAAGTTTTGGTTCCACACTGTTGGGATACTACTAAAAATAAATCAAGTAACTCCTCCAACCAATCTCTCTATGTGAATACCAAATTTTTTTATGCTTTTAACTCCCCTAGAAATACTAGTATTTCGATGATTTTAGCTGTTTGTGTACTTTTTATTTTTGCATTTCTTTATTAAAAATATCAACAAAAAAAAGACTTTTTTACTTGTGTACATTAGTTGGCATCGTTAAGGTATATATCCCAAAAAGATTTTCTTTCTACTTGTATAATTTTTTAGGATTAAATAAAATGATTAGGGTTAAGGAATTTGGCTATTGTATTCTTAATTAAAATTGAGCCAAATTGGCCCAAAACTTGAGCCCAATTCGTCCATACCCGATCCATTAAGTGGTTGGCCAAGAAAGAGCTCAAAACGACGTAGTTTTGACTTAAAACTATGTCGTTTTGCTCATTAAATCAGAGATCCAATCTCAGCCATCAAATCTCTCTTAATCTAATGGTCAAAATTTATCCCTACTAAAATATAAAAGCTAAAAAA